>JACEGR010003983.1:46687-94904 GCA_014170235.1 Listronotus bonariensis | reverse complement strand
ATTATTTATTAAATATCCTCATACTGAAAAAAACACAAATAATATTTTGTTAAAACTTATAACATTTCTTACTGGGGGTCTTTAGGTTTATACTTGCTTTTCTTGTGTCAAAAAATACCCTTAATAACATATCCCGAACTGGAAAAATTTGTCACTATGGTAAATAAACTGATGTAGTACCATGTCTTTGGTAATATTAACCCTTTAAAATATTTATTTAATATTTTATAAATACGTTTAAATCTTAAGTTTATCTTTTAAGCCAAAAAAATTATCGGGAGATAATAGTATTTTCTGTCATCCGTTTATACCAAAAATAATTACGTTCACACGCACTCAATTGACATTTTACTCAGCACCACTAAAACTACTATATACAATGTAATACAGTAAAGGTTTTTAATTTAAAATTTAAATTTTTAATAATAATTTGGAAATAGTATATTACAACAATGTAGTACTAATAGCATAAAAAATAATTACAGTGGACAATGCCCGACATCGCATAAATGCTATGTTAGCATGCATGCATAAAGGTCTGGCTACACATAACCACAATAAGCCCGTGGCCGTGCGTTTCCCTGGTGAAATGTAGGGAAATCAGACGTAAAAAAATCTACTTACATTAGTTTTTGCTTTTGTTAAAAGTTACAGACAGACAACTGAAATACGAGGGGATCCGATAATGGAAAAAAATGAATTTCGCCCTGTATGTCAGAAACAACGAGGGCCATGGAAAATCTTTTAGTATTATCTTTTGTTTCATCAAAAAGTGGCAACAGTTTGCAAAAACCGCAAGTCTCTATCTCTTATAATAACCAAGATACCCTGCAATTGCAACGAAATCCGGACACCCTGTACAGTTTTAATTAACCTATATAGGCGACCTCAGCAAAATTGAAAATAACCAACAGTTAAAACTGTACAGTTAAACCTGATTGCCCCACACGGTAGGTCTCAGGTCTACCTGCGCAGTTAACACTGTACTGTTAAACATGTCAGTCGATCGGAGTTTGTGTGTCCGGTATTACGCAGCATCGCTAAAAAAATTATCAATTATACATCGTGAAAAATCCAACACAGTAAAGCTATTTAACGTATAAGTTAAATTTCTAAAAATTATCTTAGGAGTCGCAACTGGAAATGTTAAGGCCGCGTCTAGACTTGTAACAATCCGCCGAGCCGCCCCACGCCGAACACCGCACCATATAGCGCGGACTTTGACGTGTACGGAATTCCCTTCGTTTCAAGGGCTTGGTGAATGATTAGCCGGTGATTCAAAACTTGTCGTTTTTGGCATCAAAGGAGCGCGCAAACAGGTTGGTTAGTTTGGACGGATGTTTGGCGAATTGTTGCAAGTCTGGACAAGGCTTTATGTTACCACAATGCAAACTTCTTGTTATAATTTTATAATAACATCCTAAAAAATCTTTTACGCATACAATTATCGCAAAATTTATTACAGCTGACAATGCTCCGCATCGCATAACTTCTGTGTAAACATACATGCATGAAAGGGATTTGCTCTCCACGCGTTCAAACTTTTTAACCAAGCACCGCAGTCATGCGGTAGTACTTTGAAGTAGCCAAAAATAAGAATATAATAATATATTTTAAATGTTTATTACTAATCTCACAAGTCGCAACTATTTTAAAATCCCAGTAAGAAAATCTTTTACGGTAGTACTAACAGCATAAAATTATCGCAAAATCTATCAATTGACAATGCTACACTCCCACACGACCCTATTTTCATTTAATTTTTGTTTTTAAAATGGTAGTAACTCTTAATTTGACATTTATTGCTGTCATTTTTTGCCTAAACTTAATTTATGCTGTCTTACTAAAGTCATAAAATTTTCATGAAAAAATACCAAACAATTCAAAAGTTAGTGTTTAATATTAATCTCACGAGTCGCAACTGGAAATGTTGTATTACAACAATGCAAACTTCTTGTTATAATTTTTTATTCAAAGCCTAACAAAAAAATCTTTTACGGTAGTACCAACAGCATAAAATTATCGCAAAATATTTTACAGTTGACAATGCCCCGCATCGCATAAATTCTGCGTTAGCATGCATGCATGAAAGGTATTTGCGCTCCACACGTTGTTCCAACTTTTTAACGAAGCGCCGCAGTAACGCGTATCGAGTATACGGCTCAATTGCACCGGCTAAGCACCGTCATTATTGGCGGTAATAAAAACTTTGATAAATAATAAATTAATATTCCATCAGATTTTAATAAGATTGCTTAGGCAAATTACTTTAGGTAACCAAGTGCAATGATTAGTTTGCTGTCACTTTACTGTATTAACATTATGCGTTGTGAATTGCTCAGAGGAAGTATTAAATTATTGAGGCTATAAATTTATACTTCACCGAACACCTTTAAATTAATAAATGTGTGTACCGTAGTTTACGATGTGACTTTGTAATATTTTAGTTTAAAATTATATTGTAAAGGACTGTGTGTGTTGATTAGATAATAGAATTCTGTAAAGTTAGAATACTTTATTTGTTTGGTTAATTTATTTAAATAATTTACTACAATTTTCTTAAGTTCTTTAATTACTTTCAAAGGTTTCCAAAAGCGCTTAAATTTTCCATTAAGAACTTTTATTCCATCCTGTACTAAAGAAGAATTCCCCAGATTTTTTTGTGATATTCTAGACTTTTCTACTTTACAATTAAAGAGCGATGGACAACCTTCAAGAGTTAGTATTTTTTGACCATTGTGCTGTTCACATTAAGACATTGACATATACAGTTTTGTCGTAATTGTTACTATAGTTACTTTTGATTGTTAATAAAAGGTATAACTGAATATAATATATCTAAGAATTTTACAGTATAATTCCTTCACTCACGGTTCCCAATTGAGAAACTCGTGGCGTCACGCGTATGCATCCCTATACGGTCTAACTGGACAGGCCCCGAACTTCCCACTTTGTTCGTTCTTTTATCCCTAGAGTTTCTAGAATATGAAACCTGCTGTGGACTGCTAGGACCACATAGTATTCTCAGAAATATTTTTCCACAGAGCACATAATAAATTAATTTTGCCATAAATCGATATTATCATATAGTGTAATGGTTGGTATAAAATGATTTTCCCACATACTTTAAAAAAAAACGGAAATTCCGAATAATATGTTATTCAAAATCAAATGTTTTTAGGCTATGCTAACGAGCCCCCTCGTTCCATTTGAAAAAAAGTTATGACCGTTAATAGAATTTTGCAAGCTTAAACTCTGCCGTAAAAAGTCCTTAAAAACTAAAGACAATTAATTTATTTGATCCTTAGCCACTTGACTTAAAATAAACCGTTGTAGATTAACCATAGCACTATAGAGTGAATTAAAAAAATGAATTTTTGAATTGTCAAAAAGTAACATGTGAGGTATCATTTGATTCAGAATGTCATATTGTATTGAAATAAGATAAAATATACCGCAGTTACTTCTTTGCACGCAGTTACTGCTTTACATATTTTGATAAAAAACGTAAATATTACATATTTTGGTATTTGATGAATTTATAGCTTTAAATGCATCAAATACTGCTATTTTAGGAGCATTTTTTTTTGCCGTTTGGGACTAAACAAAACTGAAGAAATAAACAGCAATTCCAAAAGAAAAAATAAACAAATATTTCCAAAAAAAAGTACATATAAGTATTTCTAACAAAATTCCTTACAAAAACCTAAAAATCATTTAAAAATCTTAGTTTATAAGGTTCTTAAAGAGACCACCATTTTGTACAAGACAATATCCCAACCTGTTATAAAATTCGATTTTTGTGTTTTCAAGTATTTCTCAGGTGTTATGCCTATAAGAACCAGAATAATTTTTTGGTGGAGTTCATCTAAGTCATCTTCACGTTCATGACGATGCCGAAAGTGATAAAAAACAAGTAAATACATTAATCAATCAACAATTATATTGAATAACGACATTCCAAATTTTACTTTTCTATATTTAAAAGTTCTAGCCTATTCTATTCAGCTCGCACAGAGGCAGTATGGCGTTGGCTGCTTACTCAGAGCCGTACTGCTTAGCAATAGGGCAAGTGACGCTTCGCCACTGGTTACACTCTGGATGATCCAGTTAAGATAGGGAGCTACCCAAATTTGATGACGACCTTGAAATGTCCGGCTCTAGGCCGTCTCAAGGCCCACGATTATGTTAAATAATATTTAATCAATTATTTGTACATCTAGGGGCTGCAAAACTGCAGACCAAATATCCAGATATAACCGGTCACGGTAAGCCTCCTTCCCCCTTGCGGGCATGTGCCCTTAGTCGCCATAGACAAACATAACCACGTGCGATAAGGAAAAAAGTTTTAGGAATCACTCTGGACTTCGGAAAATACTTCCACGGCCCTACTAGATGACAATGTAAGTCTTTCCACGATCCCAAAGAGATAAAACGCTTGTACAGTTCCTCCATCCGCCAAAACCCGGGAGAACTTTGTAGTTCTCTACGGCACGTTCAACCAGCTTGAAGGTCGACGAAAGAGTCATCTTTAAAGCTTAAAAAGCTATACCTGTAAGAAACACTCGGCATGCCTACGAATTTCTAACACTTTTACTATAAGCATTTACTCATTTTGATGAAGCATTTGCTTGCAAGTGTACGGTAATGATTTTATTCATATTATATGAAGCAATTGCTTTTAATTCTACCTTTTGCTCTAAGCATTTGCCTTTGCTTCTACCTTATGCTTATAAGTATTTACTTATTTTTATTTATATGGCGGATTGTTTCCTAAGTTTTGGTAAATACAAGTTACTTATAATTGCCAATTAAGTTTAAAGCCAGATCAGACCGTTTTTACTAACTATGAGAGTAAGAGCCCGTGAGTGGCAGACCTTTGTCATTTTGTAAAAGCTAAAAGTTTGTCAGCGCATGCTCCCAGCATAGAAAGGAGCGATGGGAGACTATGAAGTTTGTTTCATAGCGGCTTTGGCAAGTACCAGGTACCAAAGGTTAATTACCTGAAACACAACTTTCCTTTTTTTAAGAGCTAATTTTATATATGTTATTTAGATATCTATTAGAAGACGTTTTTCCACTAGGCAGACATTTTTAACAGTTCTAACCTTTGGCAGACAAACATTTTTGTGTGGCCCATGGTTGGATAAAGTTTAATTCTTCCCTTATTCTTCTATCTTGTTAAATATGACAAAAAGTTGTAGGATTTCTAAATAGAAATATCCCAAAAATATTTTGATGTATACAGAGTATTTTAAAAAGCTTTTTTAAGCAAACCTTACAGCAATAACTTTTTTTTTTGAAACTTTGTTTACATCGAAATATTTTTAGGACACGCCTTTGGAAACCCTAAAAATATTATATAGACCTTTTGTTATATCTTAGTAAATAATAGAAATATTGAACTTTCTCGGACTATTGGGGCTATTCCACAATGTTTTTCTGCCAAGGGGTTGGAATTGTCAAAACCATCCGGCGACTAAGAAAAGATCTTCTAATAGGTACCCAAGTAACATAATATAAAATTCAGCTTTTACAAAATGACAGAAGTTAAGTTTTGATTCATTAACCTTTGGTACCTGGTACCTGCCAAAGCCACTATGAGTCAAACTTCATAGTCTACCATTGCTTCTACCCATGTTGGGAGCATGCGCAGACAAACTTTCAGCTTTAACAAAATGACGAAAGTCTGCTGCTTACGGGCTCTTGGACTAAATGTTTCCGGATTAAATATGATATGCTTTTCGTCAATTTCAAAAACCATATAGGGGTCATAATAAATCTGTTAATGGGGTAGTTAGATAAAAGCAATGTGTCTAACTTTTTATATATCCTAATCTTACCTATCTAGCCATGTACTAAAACTTTAAAGAGGTACTGTAGTAAAAATAAAGATAATGTGACAACAGGCTTGTTTTAACAATCTCATATATTACTTTTTGAGGTTTAAAAAAATCTTGACTGCACATATTACTTTAAAACTTAATTACAGTTATTGAATAAAAAAGTTAAAAGTAAGTGGAATATTATCAGTATATTTTTACCCTTAATTAGAACAACATACTAACATAGCACATTTCTGATAATAATTAACAGTAATCAATGCTATATTACACAAGTAGATTCATATCAGACTTAAACATTATCGTAATTATATCACCTTTAATATTTAAATGTATTAATAATTTTCAATTAAACGCTATTTTAAGGTAAAATCTAAATTGTAAAATTATTAGATAGGTATAGAAACCATTACCATTTGGTAAGTATAGCTAACAGCGGCAAAATTTGCTGAAACACAGTTATTGACTTATCTCCACGCCATCGCCATCAACTTTAATGAGGTTTCTGTGTAATGCCAAAATGCACTATGTGTGCCAAAATATTTTTGCTTGGTTTCTAACAAATTTAAATATGTTTCGATATATTTCGTTTTGTTTTGCATTTGGGAAGTTAAATATAATTTTAACAGTGATAGATAATGAAGTTGATTAATACCAATAATATTTAGATTAAATCTCTAGCGTTTCATAGCCTTAGTCGTAGGTAAAATAAATAATAAAAATTCTTAATTTGACAGCAACTTCTGGCAAAGATATTTTTACTTATAAGCGCCCAAGTTCAACAGAATAAAGAATCATTTAACCTTGCTAGCACAAGAATATTGCATCTAATGGCAGAGCAACTCCAAAAAAACCTAAATTTCATTTTTAATATAGAGATTATTTTCTCTTTTCTCATTAGTTTACTCTTAATTTGTGGGGTAGCTTTTTTATAGGTATTTTTACAGCCTTTGCTCCAAAGTATTTGCTAGTATTATTCTGCCCCTGACGGCCATGAATAGAGAAACATGAAGTGTCACATCTAACTAGACGTACCCCGAACTTCTATTTTTTTTTGAACTTTTACCTTTGAAGTGTCCAGACTGTGTAAATTGCCTCTGTTTTTACTAGGAACATTCACGGTGTCTGAAAAACAACTTTTAAAATACTTACCAAACTTTGATAAGACAGCCACACAAAAAAAAGTTAAAGCTCCGAAATACTAGACCATGGTATCTTTATGTTTTTGAGTTAACTGAATCCGAATCTGGGGTAGGTTTGACCCCATCAGGTCATGGTCAAGGTTATTACCTAGTTTTAAAAGTCATCAGAAATCATCAAAATTCATCGAAAATAGGCCACTTTTATGGTATCTTTATGTTTTTGGAGTTGTCTTATCTGAATCCGGGGTCAGTTTAACCCCAATAGCCCATGGTAAAGTTCATTTCAAGGTCAAATCAGTAAGGTTATCGAAAATAGATCACAAGCGTGGAATCTCTATGTTTGGAGCAATATACCTTTGGATTTGGATTCAGCGACTGAAAAAAAAACTCAAAATATCATGATTTTGGTTATAATGTTTTGACCATGATATGACCTTGATCTTAAACCAATGGAGTTAATTTGATCATGGATTCGGATTCGGCCACCCCGAAAACACAAAAATCCCTGATTGTTGTCTATTTCCAATAAACTTTATTGATTTGATCTTGAAATGACCCTGACCATGACCTGATTGGGTCAAATTGACCCCTTATTCGGATTCAGCGATATCAAAAACATAAGGATACAAAGATTGTGTTTTTTTAAATCAATTTTAATGATTAAAAAGACCTTGACCATGACCTAATGGGGTCAAACCGACCCCAGATTCGGATTCAGTCACCCCAAAAACATAAAAATACTAGTCTTTCGGACCTTTAATTTTTTTTACTTGTTGGGCTGTGATTGACCTTAAAATGATCTTGACCATGACCTGAGGGGCTCAAACTGACATCAGATTTGGATATAGCGACCCCAAAAACATAAGGATACTTTGGTCCAGTCTTTCGGACCTTCAACTTTTTTGTGGGGATGTGTTATTTGCGAGCTAGCGGACAGTAGTAAATTTATCATTTCCCAGTGTATGTTTCTAGTAGCGTGGACCTGTCTGAATAAAACCAAAGTGTGTTTTATTATCACAATTTTTCAGCAGCCAAAAAAAAGTTGCCATGCGCGGCAGGGTAAATATGGCTATTTTTATGCATTCTTCATTTGTTTTTTAATTTTAATAATTACGTAAAACAAGGGTAGATTTAATTTGTATTTGAAAAAAATAAAATAAAGTTAACCTCTTACGCTTCTGGACAATTAGAATGCATTATTATTGTTTTTACATTCCTTAGCCCCTTGGTTTTCTCCGTTATTCCTCAGTTTAGTACGACCACCAATGGCACCGAAATATAAAAAAGTTCCTTTTTTAATTTAATTATTATAAAAAAGTAATAGTGGGGTCCCATTTTTGAATACAGATATACAGAGTGTTTGTAAATTGTGGTGCAAAACTACTATGGTTGAATAAAAAGCAAAATTAACAAAAATATATATTTATAAAAACCTGAAGCCGCTTATTCTGCTTTCTTAAGGTACAAGGTGTAAAAGTTGTAAAAATATTTTATTTGGAAATCTCTAAGATATCATTTATTTTTTAAATTGCCATAGCCAAATTTTATTAAAATCGGATAAGGCATATTTAAGATAGTATTAAAAACCCGTTTTTTAAGTTAACACCCTGTATCTTATAAACAAAGCTTTACCGGACCTATGTTTATATAACCTTTAAAATTGGCTTAGGAGGCCTATAAATTTTCTTACCGTTAATAGAAAACGCCCTGTATATTTTACTTTCTCCTTGAATTATTTATTTAAAATTAAAAAAATTAAAATAACGACGCTCAGGAATGTCAAAATGATTGATCAGATTAGTGGAATATACCCCATTTAGCATGTAATTACCTCACTCTATCTTATTCTTCCGTAACTTTATATAAATATTGCTCAAAACTGTAACCTTAGGAGGAACGGGGTTAAATTGACCCGCACGCGCAAAAAATTTGACCCCGCGCGTTTTCTTAAGGGTGGCTTTTTCTTAGCTAAACCGTAGTCTATTTTAATTGCCTACTACTAACGCTATTTTTTTTCATTTTAACACAATGGTAATTACCTATTTGTACTGCAATGGTCCTTTGGGGTATTTTATTTTTATTTAATTTATTTGTTTATTCAATTTGTTAGAATTTTGCTTAAGAAAATGATATCGGCCTAGTGGTCACCGCCAGAGTTGATGAACATACGGCAGGTTTAATGGCATGTTCCATCACTCTTGCCAGAAGTGCCAGAACTTTGGGCGACAGCTTCTCGCATTTTTGACAAATACTCCCCTCAAGAGTCTGACGCTTGTTAACGTAAACCTGCGACCTAAAAACATTCATAAAAGAAATCTGAAACGGTTTAATTGGGTAATCTGGGCGGAAGCGAACCTGTACAAGTTCAGTCAGGACGAGTAGTCTTTGTTTGCAAAAACAGTTACAAAGTTTATCACACTTCGGTTCAAGAATTAACCATAACAGTCTAACATTTGTAGCTATATTTTTGCTGTGTTTTTTTACAAGGGCCAACCAAACTATTTTTAAGGGAAAAATGTGAATACTTAGAAAATTACCTAGATATTTTTAAATAATTTGGGGCACGCCTTCTATGCATCAGAAGACATTTTTTGTTTACAAGAAAGATTTTTACCAGTGTCGTACATCAAAGATTAAAATTAAAGTTTAAAATACATTTGATTTCTTTTTGTATTTATTTTATTTTTCGTATAGCTAATATCAAATTCTACAGTAAACAAATCATCTTTCTTAGTTATTATTTAATTAAATAGGAATTTAACTATGTTTAGAAATGGTTTCTATTTATTTATGCAAAAACCGTACATCAAATAAAAAAGCCAATGGTCTAATTTTGGCTAAAGTTGCCTCCAGGGCAATATTTTGTGAATAATTTTTATTATTTCAGGGTGTTTTATTTACTCGTGGAATGATACAGTTAGGTGTTTTAAGTGACACTCTGTATTTTTAAAAATTAAGGATTTACAGTGTATTCAAAACATATTTTTATTAGGTAAAATACATATCCATGGAACAGTTCTTTGGAATAATGACGGGTAAAGAATAACATCATTTTATTTTTTCATGCTTTTAATACTAGTATATTTAACTTTATTATTAATTTAAATGTGACATCCTGTATATTATATTACCAATAAGAAAGTCTTTTAAAAGCTTTACAAATATACTTTATTTTATATATCTATCTTTAATAGTTTTTGAAATATCACAACTTAAGTCTGAAAAATAGTAAATCTAATTTCTATTATCCCTACACCTACCTAACCGCACCAAGGTGGGAATGTAGATGTAATGGAAATGATACCCAGATTTAAATGGCCATATTTCTGAAACTAATAAAGATAGGTATATTAATTGCTTAATGCTTTAAAGATAATAGATAAAAAGTACCAACACTTTTATACAGAACGATTTTTTCTATCCTTTTCGCTTATTTAAAAGTAGGTAGCAAAATATAAATGAAAACCCTGTACATCATTAGCCTTTATGGGGTGTCCTTAAAAAAGTGTGCTTATTTTTAAGTTTTTACCACAGCAATTCATTTGATGAATAAAGATAACTAGCGGGGTTCAGACTACCCTATATCACAAATTGCATAAATTTCGAACTGGCGAAATTTGCCAAAACAGACTGATTAGCTTATCTCCACGCCATCGGCCGAAACGGGCTTTTCGTGCAGCAGCGTCGAGACGCATTCGTTGCGTGAGCGCCGTCTCGGCGAAACAAAGGAAAAATCGATCGGATGGGGCCAAAGGGTGCGGGGACAATACGAGACTGATGAACGTCTACTTGCTTTTTTGTGGAGAGGTCATGCACCAATGCAGGGAGTTTTCGGATTTGTCTGGAAAGGACTCCAAAAATCGGTGACTATATAGTAATTTTGAAAGTCTTATCTTGGGGGAACTTTGGGCGGTACCTTAATTTCAGAGTTCTTTTTAAGACAAGAGATACAGTTACAGACATGAAAAAAAATTTAAAATATGTAAACAAAATATTATTAGGCTTTTGTCCAGAATAAAGAGGTTTAATAGAAATTTTAGGTAAATCAAACTTTTTATATACAATGAGGAACTATTCTGCTCTCCCATAATATAATAAAAGTTAAGATTACTTAAAAGAATTACTTACAATACAGAGAAGGTTACGAACTCTAAACAAAGGTTCATAGGCTTGCGGTCGAACCTATTTTATTATAATTCAATAAAATAAAATCTAAACAAGATAGCCAAAACCAAAACGTCACGTCTCAAAAATGTGGTAAACTTTTTACCAAAAAATTACTGTTGAACTGACCTAAAATGGTTGCGTCTCAAAGATTTGGTAAACTTTTTACCAAAAAATTACTGTTGAACTGACTGAAAATGTAAACAACTTTTATTGAAACTAACTAAATGACTGACAGTCTGAGTTTGACATTATTGTGATACCTAACAGGTGTATCTTTTGCCAGTTAACCAATTTTACAAAAGTAATGTCAAACTCAGACTGTCAGTTAGTTTTAATAAAGGTTTTTTTACATTTTCAGTCAGTTTAACAGTATTTTTTGGTAAAAAGTTTACCAAATCTTTGAGACGCAACCATGGGCCCAGTTCTTGTTCTGGCAATCTGTAATAATTTCGAGCGGAAGCCTATTAGAGTTTGCAACCTTCTCTGTATAGTAAGAGAATTTTTTATATAACTTTAATTAAAATAATTATTTTATATTAAATATATAATTAATTTATTTCTTTTAAAATTAATCTTAACTCTATTGTATTATTCAAGGGCAGAATAGTTCTTCATAGTATATAAAAAGTTTAATTTTTGTTAAAATGTTTATAAACCCCCTTTCTTTTGGAGAAAAGCCAAATATTATGTTGTTTAAATTTTAACTACCAGAAAACAAATAAACTATAAAATAAAAGTATGTGACAAAACAGTGATTTAAACACTTTTAGGAAGGTAATTATGAGTCGTTGCCAAGGACCTAATATTATTAATAGGCAACACGGTGAGACCTGCTTTTGAGACTACCTGAAGAGTCAAGTCTGCATGTAAGACTGACATCGTCATTTACATAGAAACACAGAAAAATGTAGCATATAGGCATATGCTAAAACAAGGTGGTACCACAGGCCTCCTTTAGAAAAAATTTACCCCATATAGCTTATACATATAGAGTGTATCCCAGGATAGTTGTAACGAGAGGCCAAATGGACCAAACATTTTTGAATTTTAAAACAAAATTATAGGAAAACTGATTGCATGGTCCAAAACTAATAAATACAAAATTTTACTTTAATTGGTATTATACAGGGCAAGTTATAACTAAAAATATGAAAAATGCTCATAAGCTAACTACTTTTATTTTTTTAAATAAAACAAAATTATATAAGTAAATGTGGTAAAGAGTTAAATTTTATGTCAAAATTTGAATTTAAATCATGAGAGTAAAAAAATTATTTTCAATTTTTATATTACCCATTACAACTTACATAATGGGGAAGAGGGAGCAAAATGTAAAAGAAAATTTAATTATTTTAAATATTTTTTAAAATTCGCTCCCTTAAACCATATATTTTAAAAACTACTTTACTCTTGGTCATTTCTCATATTTTTAGTTACAACTTGCCCTGTATATTACCACTCAAAGTTTTGGACCATGCGTTTAGACTACCCAATTATTAGGCATAAAAAGTAATTAAAACTGTGAAATATTTTTTTGTTGGTTATGGTTTCTTGGGAAAAGTAAACGTTAAAAGAAAATTTATATATATATTTCGCGTTAAAATATATTACCCTATTATATACGGGGATATTCAAAGTTATCAAAATGTAATTTTGGGAAACAAAAAAATTGGTTATAATTTTTTTTAAATTACCTATTTAAATATATTCAAATAGCGTTAAAATGTAATAAAAATATTTTAATTTTTTGTTAAATAAATCATTACAGTTTGTGTTACTTACATACCTACACTTTACCTTAGATTACCTTGATAGTGTATGCATATAAAAAAAAAGAATAATTTATTTAAAAATAAAAAACGTTTGTTTAAATTTACGCCCAATTTTTCCAAGTAATGATAATAATCTATGGTTTTCAATGAAACATTTTCAAAAATATATTTTTTAAATATTTTTCGTTTTTTAAAATACTATTTTTGCGATTTTTAAGCACCCTGTATAACATGGGTCAATTTTAATTGTGACTTTTAGTATTTTAGATAAAGCAAACATTTTAATGAAAAATATATTTTTCAAAATATTAAAATAAAAAAATTTACAGGTATAGTTAAGTTCATCCGTGGACATACACAATGAAATGGACAACACTGGTAATTTTTTTTAATTTTGGGATAATTTAGATATTATTTAAAAGGTTTTTAAAAAAGTTTAATAACCAGAATATATCTTGAAACCAGATTCAGACAACATTTATTTAAACTTCTTTTACATAAAATTAGCTCAATTTTTTTACCGGATTCAGAAACACCCTGTACAAAGATTTTTGGTAAATTGACTATTTATTTACTAAATTTATCAAATGTATTATTATTTAAATTTAACGAAAATAATCCTTTCTCCTTAAGTTCCAACCCATAAGTTTATGCAGCAAGTCAATTAATGTTTAACAGGACTTTAGTGGAGAATCCTGCTTCACCGATTCCCAAGAGTTTATGCGATAAGTTTAGGTGGCTCCTGTGGGCCCAACTTCTGCAGATGCTAAAAGTTCTCCTGCACAAGGATAAGAGAATGCATAAGGAAATTCCCAGTTGCCTTTATTCGGGTTGATGTGGTGACGTAATATTTATTTTTAACAGATTTTTACAAAAAAACAAGGGTTATGGGTTTGACAATATTTTTTTATGTATACGAGGTGTCTTTTAAAGGTGCGGAAAAAATTCTACAACAAACTCTAAGGCTTAAATATCACGAGCTTACCCAACTTACCTTAGTCCAAAGTAAATGTTTTCGGGAATAATTTTTTAAAAATTATTTTTGTTTTGGGAGGTAAGGAATTATAATATGTCATTAATTTTACTGTAAACTCTAAATGACTGTACATTTAAAACGTTATATTTATATGCAACTTTAAAAATACAATTTTTATTCCATATTTTACAAAAAAGGTATAAGAGTATTTCGTAAAGTCGATTAAAGCAGCCGTTTTACCATAGGTTTATATTTAGTTTTAAAAAGTAACTCCTTGTAAGGCCAAGTGTAAGCTATTGGTAATTATCTTTAAGAGTGTGACTTTCTAGGTAATTTTAAGCTGAAAAGCCAAAATTAACCTATGTCCTAAATGTATTAATTTTAAATATAACTGCAAGTTTGGGTAATATCTCAAAAATTTAAACATTCATATTTATATTAGGTACGCCACTACTTATACGTAAAATGTTATAAAACTCTCGTATTTAAAATTTGTTTCTATCTCCATAAATGTCCGAGTATTAAGACATAACAAAAATTGACAAATTTTGAAAATCACTCTGTATCTGCTGAACCAATCAAGTTAGCGTGGAACTGATTGTACCATTAAACTAAACACTAAAAGAGTTTTTTTATGTTTTATTTGTTTTCTGGGAGTAAACTATTTACCACATTTTTGAGACGCAACCATTGGCCCAGTTCTCGTCTGGCGTCTTGTTAAGATTTTATTTTATTGCATTAAAATGATTTCAACCGAGTGCTAATGAACCTTTGTTTATAGATTGAAACCTTTGTATTGTAAGTAACTTAATATTGAATATTTCATTATTTTATTTCTTTTAAAGTAATAATAACTTTTATTATATTGTGTAAGAGCAGAATAGTTCTTCATAATTTATAAAAGTTTTATTTTTCTTAAAATGTTAAATAAACTTTTTAATTTTATTTTGGAGAGAAGCCAAATAATATTTTGTTTACTAAAAAAGAGAACGGGACACGTATCCTACTTTTTGTATCTCTTGCCGTTTAGCCTATACCTCATAATCCCAACCAAAAGAAAACTCTTTGTACATTCAGTGCGGTTTTTAAAAGTTCTTCTCCCCATAACTTTTGATTAGAAAAGATATCAGATTCGGATAAAATTTGGGTAAAAGGGTAATACTTTAAGTACTTTTGGCATAAATTTTTTTCTGTCACGTCAAGGGGGCACTAACAACCTATATTTTCCAAATGGAAAGGGGGTTCAGGTAGCACATCGTTTTAAAGGCCCTGTAATTGTCCACTCGACACCACTTTTGTTTTAAAATTGGCCCAGCCGTTCCAGACTTACAAGCCAATGCCACTTAAACCGCACTGCTTTTCTACATTATTGAGGGAAAAATTCAAACGGTTCTAAGTCTAAAACGGCTGAAACGATTTTTAAAAAAGATGTAGTATTAAGTAGAGAATCAAAGGTCTTTTAAAGAAGGTGTTACATAACCCTTTTTCCATTTAAAAAAAAAAGTTGTTGGTGTCCCCTTGGTACTAAGTCACTTCACAGAAATTATTTTTATGCCAAAAAGTAGTTTCAGTAACACCCTTTTACTCAAATTTTAATCGACCTCAGTATCTTGGCCCATTCATAGAATTAAAGTGGGAGGGAAGACTTTAATATCCTTACTGTACAGGGTGTCCGGATTTCGTTGCAATTGCAGGGTATCTTAGTTAATATAAGAGTTAGAGACTTGCGGTCTTCGCGAACGCTACTTTTTGATGAAATGAGAGATAACACTAAAAGACTTTTACGGCCCTCTCAGTTTTTGACATTCAAGGCAAAATTATTTTTTTAGGTAAAAACCGATTTTTGTAGATTTATTTACGTAGAATACAGTGGTGTAGTTTGATTTTTAAAATTATATATTTTTCGAGATTTGAACCAAGCATATGATTTTCCTTATCCAACACCCTGTATATATCCTATTTATTGAATTATATAGGATAACCAACACCATTCATAAAAATATACAATATCTTATAATTATTATTTAATTTTAGACCCTTAAATTGATGTTTTTAATGTTAAAATTAAATTTCGCATAGTGGGCCATGATATAGACTTTATAACCAAAGTTTAAAGCTAGCCCTAAGTTAATCATTTATATACATTTTACTGCAAAATCTAAGTTTAAACCACTATATCTCGTTCAGCATCACTATTACCTCTTGGTTACTCAAGTTTTTTCACTTAATAATTAATTGAAAACCGAATATTTTTAATTTACTCTATTGCGTTTATATTTAAAAACGTGTTCGAAATCAGTTTGTATCCATTATTATTTTAAAAAATTAGACAAAATAGTAAAAAACCATGTATAAGACTGTTACCAAAATTATTATTGAAATTATTTAAACGGTATTTTGTTTTAAAACAAATGATTTTCTAAAAATTATGGATACATACTAGTTGTAGACACTGTATAAACATAGTGGCGCTAATATTTAGTTTTTAAAAAATTATTAAAAAATAAACTTGCAGAATCGGTAAATAGGGGTTTTGGGCGGGGCAAAATATAAAATAAAAAAAAATTAAAACCTAGATTTTGCTGTAAAATGTAAACAAATTATGAGCTTTAAAGCTAATTTTAGTTTTTGGCTATAAAGTCTATATCATGGCCGACTACGTGAAATTAAATTTTAAAAATAAAAACATCCATTAAGGGTCTAAAAAATAATGATTAGGTATTATCAAAGAGAATTGAAGCTTTACTAGACTCCCAGAACAATGCTAAATTTTTGGTCATCAGTTTGAACGCTGGCTTGGCTGAATTTATGAAGCGGCGAATTATACGTACTGTTTACGTGTGTACTCGATGGATACCCGCTTCATAAATTTCACGAAGCGAGCGTCCAAGCTGATGACCAAAAATTTAGAATTGTTCTGGGTGTCTATAGTGAAGCTACAAGTGTCTCTTGTATTATATATTTTTAAAAGCTCCCATCTTCTATAATGTTATAAATAAGAAATATGCAGGGTATCTTATAATAAAAGGTTCATATCTCGAAAAATGGGTACATTTGCCACTGATTTAAGACGGTTTAATTTTTTTCTACAACGACTAAACTGTCATCTACCTCTACCTTTGCTATATTATTATCATACTAAAATATATATTTTTCTGGTTTTTAAAAAATTAAGCCTTAAACTTGATAAATCTATCCACATCTGTCTCAAGCACGACTAAGCCCATTCTAGAGGGAAATATTTACTTAAGCGAACGATTAAGGTATTTTAATTTGTTGCTATTACAACATTTCTTTTTTTTCCGAAATCACCGCACTTAGCTGTAAGATTAATAAATGTTAATCTACTCAAGAAACTTGTAATTTGATTTTGGTCTGTCTTTACCAAGCCTTACAAAGTGCTATACAGTAGCACTATAAGTGAATTTTATCCTAAGGCATCTTATACAGTTTGCGTCAGCAAAAAAAATTGTTCATATAAAAAAAGTTAACTATTAATTATAAAGTTAGAATATCATTGACAAAAAAGTGTACCTGATTAATATGATTGTAAACTATAGGGTATCAAATTATGAAGGTGGGCAAAGGCGGTTAAAATTAAATGGTGAATAGGGAAAAATCTTTTAATCCGCCACTGATTTAGCACTACATATTAACAGATAATTTTTCTACTTGGACAAAACTGTCATCCACCTGTGCCTTAATTACGTTGCATAATAAAACTTTTACCAGATATATATTTTCCTCGTTTTCTAGAAATCTAGCCCTAAGCTTGAGGGATCGATCCACGTCTGTCTCAGGCACGACTTAGCCCATTCCACCGGGAATTATTTATTTAGCCGGACGACTTTATCGGGCTCGAATTTACCGACCAAGCGAAACGGCTACATAGAGAACCAATGATGCGTTTCAGACTAACTGTAACGTAATAGCGATGCCGGGTTGCATAACGCGCTACAAAGGCCAGCGGATTAATTGGATGAAGATGCTTTTTTTTGTTTCGAGAACTGCAATTTGTGCGATCTCGACCCGCCGCATAAGAAGATTATTGGGAGGCTGGGTGATGTATCGTGCGTTAGAGTAAATATTGGGTTTGGTGGAGTTCACGTTCCGTATTTGTTTGAAAAAGAGTGATTGCTGATACAGGAATGTACGTCTAAACTGTATTTACAAGCCACGGTTTATAGCATTTGAAATAAATTGTATCGTAGAATAAAACACGAGTCCTATGAGTGGTGGTATACTCAACTATGATTTGACGTGAGTATAAAGTTGTTGATGCAGATTACAGTAGATTAAAGGTGTAGGTGAAAAAAATCTTTGCAAACATATTACGCAAAGTTTAAAAAAATAGTATTGCGTGTAGCAAAATAGCGAAAGATATTTGATTCTCTAAGTAAACAAAGCCGAATTGTAATTAAATGAGCAACACAACGACTATCAGCCTCCCTTTGCAATATAAAATGAAACATAAAAATTTAATCAGAAAAGGTCTCTTCCGGCGTTGTCTGTTTTAAAACATTTACGTCAAGTTAAACACAATGACCACATGATATGTACTAAAAGCGTAAAGAAATAACATGTAGCGTTGTTTTATATAAAATTTGGTGTATTTAAAATTATAGATTCTTTTCATGTTTTTAAATCAAACATACTTTGAAATGTGCCCGTTTTCCAAAAGTTTTTAAAACTAGGAAATATTATAGACATATCATTTTATCTTATTTAAAATATTGAAGATATCGACTTTATTATCTTAAAGTTTGAAATATTGATTAGTTTTGGTTAGTTCTATTTAAATGTGGCGTTGCGTAACTTGCTACAAAGGTCATCGGATTTATTGGATAAATATTGAAAAAGATTGATTGCTAAAACAGGAATGTACGTCTAAAGAAATTATAAGAAAAGGCCCCTCTCAGCGTTGTTTGTTTTAAAACACTTACGTAATGGTAAAAAAATGACTACATTATCTATCCTAAAAGCTTTTTAAAAAAATAAGTTAATAATAAAATATAATAAGTTCTTAACGAGGAACTTTTATGGACGTATTATTCCACCTAATTTTGAGTTTTGGGGATATCAACTCTAAAAACCTTGACTTTTGGCCTATTGGGGATTTTTGGTTTTGTTTATTTTTTATTTAGGATAGCAATAGCGCTTGCCATTGAACTCAGATCCCATTTTTAGAAAGATATCCTTTAAAGTGTCGGTACTTTGTCCAGGTCGATGATATGTGCAAAAAGTAGCATTTATTCCAGGTCCAGTTCCGATGAGTTTAGTGATTGTTATAATGTAATAGTCTTCAGCTAGTCCTACTCATGTCCAGTAGTCTGGATGCTGGGTCTTAAGAAGGGTCATTGAGCTTTCCCTGGTATGCATTATCTTAGTTTACGGTTACCATAGTTCCTAAAACTTCCTTTTGGCCCAATCCTCATCTCATCACTTAAGAAAGCCACCGAACATGCCCGGGGGCAGGGTAATGCCAAGTTTGGGTTATTGCTACACGCGCCTGCAAGTCTATCTGCTGCTTACGCGTTTCCTTTGATACCAGTGTGTCCATACCAAATTGACTATATTGGAGTCTCCATGGAGTGTTTAACTATTTTTGGTTAGTTCTGATTAAATCTCGGGTTGCGTAACGCGCTACGAAGGATAGGGGGTGAATTGGACGAAGATGTTTTTTATTCTATTTTTTTAAAATTAAGAACTAAAATGTGTGCTATCTAGACCCGCCATATAAAAAGATTATCAGCAGGTTGGGCGATGTATCTACGTTATGGGTTGTCTTCATGTATAAACAAGTTGCGTAAATCCGAAACTGTAAAGTGGTGCATTTTAAAAAATACTTTAGGTTTATAAAGAAAAAAATATTTAGATAATAAAGTTAAAAAGACCATTTTTTAAACTACAATACAAACGAAAATACCTGACAAGTACGAAAGTAAACAAGGAAATCGGCGGATTTTGTTAAAAAGTTGATAATTTTCAACTTTTATCCCAAACTCTTGTGTTGTCATTTTTTTTAACAGGGCCGCCGACAGCCCATTAAAATTTTGATATTGCTTTCACGTGATTCCACACTTTCGCAATATTTTACCACAAATAAAGACTACGCCTGAGAGAAAATATTGCGTTTGGCGGACTTCACGTTCCATATCTATTTAAAAGCGATTGATTGTTTACAGTGTCTCCTTGGGGCCACTTATGGAGGTAGAGTGAGAAATAAATCAAAAGTAATAAAAGAATTTGATATAAAGGTCTGCAAATTATCATCCACAGTACCATGGGCGCCGGCAGGATGACTTCCAGGTAGTAGAAAACAATGTATTAAAAAGAGCAAAATAAAAGAAAAAAATATCCTTTTAGTATATTTAATTTAATTAAATGAAAAAAGGTCCTCTTCCATGAAACACCGTCTATATCTTCTCTTTCCTTTTTGTCCTCTCCTTTTGCTTCTTTCCCAATAGCCAGGGGGTGCAAGACATCTAAAAATCCCTAAAATTAATACTTTTTTGCCAAAACTTACTACTTTTCATACATTTTCAAAGGCCAGGCGGGGTGCAAGTGCACCCCTTGCACCCCTCCCGATGCCGTACGTAACAAAACAAATTTAATAATCAAAATATTTGAAAAGCATGTATTATTCATGTTCTCTATCTTCCCATTGCTATGTTATTTTTAAATATTTTTTGACTTATATGGGATTAGATTTTTTTCGTCGCTATCAGTAAACTACAATCAATTTTGAGTGTATTCCAAAAATTTTTAACACGCAGTTTTATTTCTTTTTCTGGCTTCGAACAACATTAATTAGGTTAGCTGCGTAATTATTGGTACTACAAAAAATAAACTTTACTACAATCATTAGTAGCGTTTGTAGTTATAAATGAGCTAAAAAAGTTTTGAACAATTTTTTTGTCTTCCCATAGCTATGTTATTTTTAAATATTTTTTGACTTATATGGGATTAAGATTTTTTTCGTCGCTACAATAAACTACAATCAATTATGGAAGTGTATTTCAAAAGTTTTAAAGCAGTTTTATTTTTTTCTGGCTTAGAACAACATTAATTAGGTTAACTGCGTAATTATTGGTACTACAAAAAATAAACTTTACTACAATCATTAGTAGCGTTTGTAGTTATAAATGAGCTAAAAAAATTAGGTTTTTCTAAAGCGGGTTCCAGATACGGGCGAATTAAGACCCTTCTCGTTTTTGGTGGCCCGGCCGTTTAAATAAAAAGCTTCTATAATTAATTTATTAAACGGGTTTAGAAATCGCTTAAACATTGTTCTTTACCAGCTATACAGGGTGATTCTTAACCTATAAGCATAATTTTGGGAAATTGTTGCTAAGGACCAACAATGACCAATATTTTTAATAACAAATAATAAAATATTTTACTTAAGAACATAATTAAGTGTTTTATTTAAAAAATTACAGTGAATTCTGAGGACAAATAATTACTTAACATTGTTACCTATTTTTTGTAACAATAGAGTCAGCTGAATTTTTGCTTTTGTAAAAACTAAACCAATACACAACTTCTAAAAATATTTGGTATGTCTGTTAGTTCTCTGGTATAAGTTGTTATTTTTATGTAATATTTTACGTTTTATACGGTCATATTGACTTTCCGAGGGGGGAGGGGCACAGGCCGAGGAAAAGTGCCTGAGGCGGCAGAAATAAAAATAAAATGTCAAGGAGGGTGGAAGATTAAAATATTTTAAAGAGCAAAAAAAAGGTCCCCACTTTTCAATTCTACACTCGGCTCTGGCGTGGGTTGTTGCCATAAAAGGGGAGGGGGGCGCCTGCCCCCCGTGACTGCCCCTGTACCTTGTAAATTATATTCTAAGCAAATATTTTCCAAAATTATGCGTATAGGTTAATAATTACCCGGTACTGCCATTTATTATTTAAAAATAAAAATAAAAATAGAAATCATACCTACTTTAAAACACTCTGTATAGTAAAGAAATGGTATTAAGTAACCTTCTGGTTATTAAGTTGCCGACTTGTTCTGTATGGGAAAAGTTGTAATGTAGCATCCGGTAATTACGGATATTAAATTTTGTGTGGCAAAA
This sequence comes from Listronotus bonariensis, assembly GCA_014170235.1. Taxonomy (NCBI): domain Eukaryota; kingdom Metazoa; phylum Arthropoda; class Insecta; order Coleoptera; family Curculionidae; genus Listronotus; species Listronotus bonariensis. Next base: position 72,921 of record JACEGR010003983.1, on the reverse strand, counting down.
GTGTCAAAAATTAAATATCTAAAAACATTCCATGATGTTTTTAATTTCACGATAATTAGTTTATTGCTTTTAACCACACATACAAGATTTTTAATTCTCACGAAATTCTCCTCACTTCCTTGATATCCTGTCAGGTTTATTACGTTAAATAAATGTGTTTAAAAGATCTTCATCTTGCAAAGCTAAAGGTGTTGATACTTATACTAGCAAATCATATATCCGGTTTTAAGCTTGTAATTTTAAACAGGGGTATGGTTAATTTGCCATTGTCCGCTTTGAAGTAAAAGTTAAATATTAACATTGTAATTTTTTAGCTATATTTTGGGTATACAACACGTAATAGTCTAAGAGCCAGTGATTGTCAGTATTTTACCAAAGCTCATATTTTGCTCCTGTGCCTACCTCAGTACCTTACATATAAGATGGGGCTAAGCCGAGCGAGGGTAGCTATAAAGTCACTCAGTTAAGACAAGTACCTAAATTTGACCATGTTCAGCAGTATTTTACTAAAGCTGCCGTTGGGATACATATGGAGCAAATTTAATGCGACCAGAGAAAATATTGGGAGACGATTTATCTTATAATAAAGTAATAAACCTTTTCGAAAGCATATATCCTCTGATAGAGCCTAATTACATATTTTTTAGATAAATAAATAGAAACATTGCAAAAACACGTATCATGTACTTAAAAAAACATCCTCTTATTTCGTCTCTGGCCTACTATAAAACTGTGGCGCGTGGCATACTCGTCGTGTTAGTTAAATGATAGACACGGAAATGTTAATTTGCCAAACTTTTTTCCTACTATCTTTTATATTAGTCACTAAAAGTTTGCGATTGTGTTTTTCTTACATCATCTAGGTTCACTAGATTAATTTGCGTCCAGTTATGGTCTCCTAGGTGCAATATTATGGCTTAAAAAATGCCACATTTTGACGTAAAATTGTCTCAGGGATCCAAAAATGTCAAAATATACATACTATATATTTAAAAATTGGATCCATTTCCGGTCCAACAGAAAGTGAATGAAAAATGAAAAACATGCGTAAACACTTCCGTGTTTATACCATTTACCTATACTTAGTCTAATTTTGATATGTCTAATACCATAGAGTAAGGAAATTATAAGAGTTATCATGGAATAGCCGATTTAAGGACAGGTCATGCGAAAACTCCCAATATAATTTTATTCGTTTCTCGTTGAAATACCACCAGTTATTCATTTCAGTAAGCTTACGTGTCTCCCCACCGCTGATGTTACACGAGGCGAGGCTTCGACCGACGCATTTAAAGTGTAAACTGGAAAAATGACAAGCCTGTCGCCAAGCCTGCCGCAAAAGCGGTACGAAAATTTTAGCATGCCATGGTTTCTCTTATCCGTTGGTATGTTACTTTATGCTAATACTCTAGAAGTTATGGCTTGTCTAATAAATTCGTTGACACCTACGAAAAAATAAATTGTTTTTTTTTATAAACAGTAAATAAAACTGAATTAAACTTCTTACTTACCCTGTATATTATTTAAGGGTTATATAAAATTTTCCAAAAATTAATTAAAATTACTTTTGATTTAATTGCATCATTATATATAATAAATTGTTATATTTCATTCAATAAGGGTACTTAACTCCTATATATTTATTATTTTTTATATACCCGGTATATCCAGGGCCGTGCCTACCGGGTGGTGCAAGGCACCAGGGCGCAACGCTGCAGGGGCGAAAAATTGTTGAATAAAGGGCGGAAAGTTAAAAAATGAAGGGCGCTATTTAGGAAGTAAAGTAAGGACATTTTTTCTGCTCTTCAAAAATGTTTATACTTCAAATAAAAAAAAATTCTTGCACCACGGCGCCAGACCCTCTAGGAACGGCACTGGGTATATCCTTGGTTTTTACGATGTTTTAACATAACAAACTGCTGCCTGGTAATATAAACTGCAGCTTAATTTAACTGCAAGTAGATATTATGGTAAACTTTAAATCATTCATACCTATAAAAATTAAAAAATATATAATAACATAAAATGCGGGTATTACCAGTTATAGGAGGTGGTACTTGACAGAGCTTGACGTCAGGTGGCACTTGGAGAGTCGCTGACATAAGATTTTAACGTAGTATTTTGACGTAAGAATTTGACGTTTGGAATGACGTAAGAGCTTTGACGTAAAAGTTTGATGTTCAGGATGAAGTTCGGTGCGACGTCCGCATTCCTTTCATTCGGGTCCGAGAGCACACCTTGTATATGTAAATAAACTGGTTTAGTTTTAACCTCGTAAGGAGCCATTTGGTATAGTGAAAAAACTAACTTGAATAATAATAATAATTAATATTTTTCGAATAAATTTTAGTATCGGGTTTAAAGTTTAAAACAACCCTTCTATAAAAAGAGCTAAAACCGATCCCGTATTAAGTACAACACTGCTTTTTATTTTAGTTTCTCTGTACAACAGGAAATTGTTATCAGGGTAAAAATTAATTTTATATTAGAATGTTTAAAAAAATAAGAATAATTCAGTGCTTAATGCGGCTTTTGGTTATAAATTCGTCTATATTTTTCTACTGATTCGTGTTTTTCTATGTGAGAATTTTTTAGTGACTTTAGTAATGTTTAACTATTGGCTATAAAAAACAAGTATGCTTAAATACTAGTTTTCTTTTTGCACCAGATTAAGGAGCATTGTAGATTAACAGGCATTGTTTTTAGATATATTTTTTAGTTGGTCACACACCTATTTTCAAAAAATTTAATTTAGTTTAAATTCTAAACAATACAGTGAGAAGGTTAAGTTTTGCGGCAAGTCTGCCTCTCGGAAGGTATATTCTAAGGTTAATAACACTATAATTTACTATTCTCTCCTTTTTGTATAGTCGACCAAAAAACAAAAATTTAATTTTTATTATAACTATTATGCACAATTAGGTATAATTATAAATTAATAAAACTAAAGTAAGAAATATTTAAAAAATAAAAGTATAACATTAACATTTCTATTTTTGGGTCAGTACTATACTGGTGTTGTGCTAGTTTTGTACGCTACGGATAGCTTTATTTTTAATAAATAATAGTACAATATTATACACCATTCGACAGAAAAAAAAAATGGATTTTTTTAATGTCTTTTTTTGTTTGGTGGACAGTTTGAAAGATATATCGTGAAAAATTACTTGTGGATGCGTCTCTCTATCTTTTTTTTGTGTAGATTTATATTTTCACTGATATGCAGAATTTTATGCTCTATCTAAGAACACTAAAATCGCTTTTTTATCATTTACGGTTTTTACGGTTCCAAACTTTGAGGGGGTGCCAGCATGACTTTTGAGGTGGGTCTTTTAAAAATCTACTAATGTTGACATACTTTATTTACTGCACAAAGCATTTCATCATAAAATGGCGATACTTTAAAAATTACCGAAATAACTTATTTAAATAACCATATTTCTGAAACTAATAAAGTAAGATATACTTAATGTGGAGTTTTTAAAGCTCCTATAAAGATATTTTTAATGATGATATAATATGATGGTTTATTTAAAAAAAAAAATACTTTTTGTTCTCCCCTGTATATTATCACCAGTATCACCATTAAACAGATCTTTAAAAATCCTTAACAAAATACCATATAATCTACATCAAACTTTATAAGGCCATTCAAATCATGTATTTGGGTAATTTTTAAAGTACCGCCATTTTGTGGTAGGTGAAGATATTGATTTTATATTATAGGATTTTAAAGTACTCATCGGGAGCTTTAAATGTGCCATAATATCCCATTTCCATTTAATTTTTTTCCAATGTGGCACCTGGCAGCTATCTTGAAACTTTGTCAAAACAAACATTAATACCTACATATGAATATGCTCATCACTAAAATCTTTCTGTTTTTTTTAATATATAAGAAAACACCTCTTTTAGGGCTTATTTCAATAAAAAATAAATTTAGACTAGATAGACCTGATAACCTAATGGCGTCATCCCCATATAACCAAATTTAAAAAGTTAGAAAATAATTTTAAAAAATTTTGCTCTTTTAAAAAACCACATTTTTTTATGTTTATACTTTTAAGAGAATATCAAAGTTAGTATAAATCATAAAAAATATCTTAAATATCACAATTAATTGTTAATTTAAAATATTATTGTAAAAGCAGGTGTTTATACGTGGTGCGCTAAAAAACTAATATTAAAATGTAAATATTTAAAAAACTATAAGAGATAATCATAGTATGTTAAATATATTTGTTATTGTAGTGATAAGGACTATTAATTAGTAAAAAAATATACAGGGTGTTCCATAAAAAAACATCAAGTTGGCATTGTAACTTTTTGACGCAACCCTGTAGAAAAAATCAAAAACTTTTGTAGATTCTACGTAAAAAGTTGTACAAAAAATGTCCTTATGATTTTTACCATTTTCTATATTAAAGGATTTATAGGTTGAAATCAAAAACGTCAATTTTTTAATTTTTCCTCGAATCTCTTAAATAAATAATTTTATTATAATTCTGACTACGCCATTTTAAGTTTCTCCAAAATCGAGCTCATAGCATTCTCATCGGATTTTTAATAACTCCAGTAATAACTGAGATAGCCTATAAAAACGCCCAATTTTGCCCACCCTGTACATACAATTGTACAAGCTTCTAGATTGTAGATTGATTATTTTCTTTTATCAGAAGTGTTGTCAATGGGCAAGTAAAGAATTTATGATCTTTATGGTGAGGGTGTGGTCATGAAATGAATTGTGAAAAAAGTGAAATTAATCAAGTTAATATAAACACATTATTTTAAGATTAGGTTTTTTTAGTAAGATTTACGTAAAAAGTCAAAACAATATTTCCATTAATGTAAATCGACTGTGATATTTCACAATCAAACATTTTTTAGTTCAGATCGAAGAATAGACATCGAAGCGTAAAATGTGCCTATGGCATTGTTCCTTAAACAGGCATTAATTAGTTTCTTATTTACTGAACCAATTAATTTACAGACAATTAAGATGATAATTTTTTAAAAGTAAATAAAGTGAAGATACGGTACGATACCATCCACTTCTAGGAAATTAAATGCAGTGCAAAATAAAAAATTAAAACTCTTTAAAAATAAGCGTTAAATCTGAATTTTCCTAACTGCAACGTAGTCATCAAGGATTCCCATTAATTGATTAACATTAAGGTAGTGTGTACTTAAGCAGAAAATTAAAATATTTTTCAAACCACTGATTAAGATCGGTTATGCTATTGTATGGGAAACACAAGAAAGTAAAAAGAAAACAACTTATTTTTTTATTATTATTTAAAATTATTTTACAAACCGTGCATTCCACTAGAAAGGAGCCACCCCTTTAATTCCGTTATTTGTACACTAATAAAAAAATCCCGAAACACATCAAGTTTTGTTTGGTGTCAAACTTTACATGTACAGGGTTATCCCTTCCCCCACCAACACAAACGTCAAAAAGTTAAAATGGAAAAGGGGGTCTTAGAGGGTTATAAATTTTCTTTTTAACAGACTTTAGTTTTTTATAATCGTTTCAGTGGTTTTCGAGAAAACGTACTCTAAATACTTGGTGTTTTTAGCCCCTGTAGCTTTTTTCTTTTAAATATTAAAATAAAATTTGGTAAGTAGATATATTACCGAAATGCGAAACATTTTATGGATTAAGTTGTTTTGTTACTTCCGCTTTAGCCGGAAACGACCCAAACTTAATTATTAAAAATGGGATACCTAAAATATTTTTATTTATTTAAATAGAAAACAATATTCCAAGTACAATGACACTTTATTAGCTACGTATTGACATTTAACCTCTAAATATTTTAAATTTCTATTTTTTAATCTAGAGTGACATAAATTTTAATATAATAAAACGTTAAATTTCAGACTAAGTAGTCACGGAAAAAAAAGAGTTATATCTATTTTTCAATAATTTTTGGGCCAAAATTTACAGTTTTATCGCATTAATGGAACGCTAAATAAAAAAATTAAAAATAATTATTAGACCCATGGGTAGTTTCAAAAAGTAAGGAGGTATACTAAAAGGGCTAACTTTCTAAATCACAAGCCAGGTTTGCGTGGACATTTGTTTTTATAAGGTGTCAAACTTAAGCGATTAAAAATAAAAATAGGTCATACTTTAACCTAAAATAGATTTACTATTAAATGTAATGAACTTTATGTTTAATTTAGGTATTTATTTAAGGGGCCATTCCATGTGATGGGCTTAAAAATAACGATTTTTCTGTTTTTTTTTTTTTTTTGTCATAAATTACTTTTTTAACATGTCTACAATACGGCAGTAAAATATTTTAAAAAATTCGAAGTCGTTTTAAAGATACAACAGTTAGAAGAAGGAACTGTTCGAAGCGCTGAGTTGGCAGTGGGAGTCCGGGCCTTTTGTACTTGGTCGGCTTGATACCCTTGGCACCCTTTATACAAATATACGTTTATACAAGTTTCTACAGGCTTAAAAATAAATTAATTAACATTAAAACATTAATTAATTTAGAAGAACACTCTATGGACCAATCGCCGATTAAGGGTAAGTTGATATTTTTATAGTTTTAGACGGACTTGAAACTTTAAACGCATTTTTCTCAAAACGGTGTTTTTCAAACTCATTGGCGGTGCCAGGAATGGGCGCAGTTGGGCGAGCCCCCAACCTAAATTGTTCTAAACCGTTTGCCCAACCTTCTAATTAAGCAAGAATTAAAGAAACGCAAAAATTTTATTAAAAAAAACCATTCAATTTTTATAAATCATTTATTTAATACATATTTAAGTAATCCGAAAATGATCCGAATTATGGAGCTTTTTGATAAATGATCCAGTACGTTGAGCTAGGTCATTAAAAACAAATTTTAGTGTAAAATTTCATAAAATATCCCATTAAAAAGTTTTAAAAAATTCATCAGTTATGTGTATTTAAAATTTAAAAAACAAAATGTATGTTATTTATTAAACAAAATAGTATATACCACTAGAGGTGGAAGTATGATAGGTCATTTTTTTTTGGTTTCTACCGTTTACTATGCAAACAATTTTCTCAAAAACTGTTTGTTTTATCACAAAAATGCAAGAAAACAAATTTGTGCATTTTTCTGTGGCCGTCATGCTAACGTAGCTATACCTTTAGAAAATTCATCGTACATATAAAATTTTGGTAATCATCAAACTTTACACCCAAAAATACCCCTTCTATGGAGAAAAAAAATCAATTTTTCCTTGTGTAAAATTTTGTTTTTACCCATTTCTACACAAACAATTAATATAACTTCTAAACTAATAGTGATGTGCAAATTTTCATAAGCCACAGTTTAAAATAATTGTGTTTTTACCCAACTTATAATGAAGCTAGCTTATAGAAGTTTTTGTTTTTAATTTATAGAACCTTAAAAATATGCTTCTAAAATATTTTTAAAAGAATTTTAAGACGCCCCTGTATCTATTTATTTTATTATTGCACATGCACATTTTGCTTCCCACCATCCAAATTTTTCTGCTGGGTATCGCCCAACTTAAAAAAGCTGGCGCCGCCACTGTTCAAACTTTCCTTCATCGTAACGCAAAGACGGCTTTACCAAAAGACTTGAAATTTGTAGGATACACACAGTTCATGAAAACGCATGGAGTGAACTCATAAGAATTAAAAATTTCCAAAATTTTGATTTTTTATAGCAAAAACCAAAAAAGACGCAAAGTACGTTATGCAGGACATAAATTATTAAAAACTAAAAAACGGAACAGCTGATTTTGACACTTTTGTTTAATCTAACTTACCATGGTTTTCACCTGGATCAGCAGGATCCAACCCGAGTTAAGGATCCGATCAATTTATGAACACGGGTAGAGATTGGCAGATCATTTTTTGAGCGGGTTTTTATGGATCGGGTTAGTAAGTACAACGGATATCTTTAAAAAAATAAACTTTATTATTAGAGTTAAAAAATTAAATATTAAAAAAATAATGTACCAAACAATAGCATTACTAAGAAGTTAGTAATGTTGCCAAAAATAGGATGTTGTTAAAATAATATTAACTTAAAAATTTTGGGGGGTAATTACACAGGTGCATCAAAATTAGCGATAATTTTGCTTGAAAGCGTATTGCGTAAAAACTACTAGAGTTCATTTTCATATTTTGGCAAAAGAGCCCGAAAGAATTGAAAATCGTGCGTTTCAAACCAGTGCTAAATTCAAAAAATTTCTCCGGGGTGAAGTTTATTATTCCCGGGGAGGATCCAGATGTTACAAAAAAAATTATTACCCCCAAAAGTTGAAGAGTAAAAAAATGTCTTTAGGTTTAAAAACCAAACCTTTTGTATTATCTACAGGTAATGGTTTGCAAGATACAAAGTGTCAATGTTTCCATTTTATTTTATTAATTGTAAATTCGGGTTTAGGTGTCTTTCTAAGGTAATAAATCAAAAATTGCTTAGGTTTTTGTGGATGGCACCGATTGTAGTGCTTTGCTTATGTTTAAAATGTTATAATTCTTTCTCGCCTTTGTATATTATGTCTCTGGTAATAAAAATCTCATATTTTTTTCACAAAAAGGAGTACTTGGTAAATTTTACCACAACCAAACGTTTTATTAAAAATTAAACGTGTTATTTTATACAAAAGTTTTTCTTTTTCATTATATTTTCTTACGCTTTATCTAGGCCACCTAGCAGTCTCCAAAAGGTCTGTGCAAACTGCTACCACAAATTCTATGGGTGAAAATACAACGATCTATACAATTTACCTTAGTCGAAAAGTTGATCGTTAAGCAGATACAAATTTTAAGTTTCTATTTTATTTTTTTACTCTGACTACTTGTATCTCGCCTAAGGATCAACTTTTTAACTAAGGTAACTTGTGTTAGAACATTACCCCAGTTCCTCATAAAATGCCCAATATTATTTTTTAGGTAAAACACATTAAGCGTATCCTTTCTTCTCTGAACACCAAGAAATCGTCTGGGCTGGAGGGCTTACCAGCAGTCGTTTAAAAAAAATGTGCTCCAGAACTTGCACCAATCTTACTTAACTTGGCTCTTTTAAATTTCTTACGACACAGGTATCTTTTCGGAGAGCTGGAACTATAGACAAATTTAAATTTTCTCAGTTCTTTGTAAAGTAATGGAAAAAATCATTAATTTACAAAATCTTAAATATTTAGGAAAATACAAAATTTTGATGGCCGCCGCCACAAAATGACGAATTACATATTTTTACAACTACCTCAATATAAAATAGTTGGTTAGTTCTGGTTAGTTAGGCATTAAATGAACTCAATAGAATGGGAAGTATTAACTAACAACAAAACTAAAAACTTAAAAATAAATGTTATAAAAAACGGTTTTATTGTACTAAAAGCTAAAAAATTATTTGGTAAGTCCTAGCTACCAGAACGCACTATTCTTATCATCAATATGAATTATTTATCAGACAAATATTAAAATCGCTATGCACACTATAAATATGGGCCTAGCCCCTCCCCCAATAATCAGAGGCTAGTTGCGCCACTGAGTTTACGTGTTAAAAATTCATATTGATCATTGATAGTACAAAATAGTATTTTAATCTTAATAAACTAGCGTTAATATATCAAAGTAGTTACAACTTCTCTAACTCAGTTCTTAGTCCATATTTTAGTAGCTTGATGATAACGGTCCTTAACGAAAAAGGACCTAAAGTAGGTTTGGAAAACGGTAAAACTGGGTCACCAGGACGACGCGACGGAAGTGCAGTGTCGGCGTCGACGCCATCTCCAGACGCGCAAGTTGATATGAATGTGATGCAAGGCCTATTATGCAAGTAAAGGCCGAAATAATATATAAACAAAGAGCCTATAGGTTTTTAACGGGCCAAAAATTGTTTTTAATTTTTTTCGACAACTATGGAGTGTTTAATAATATGGTTGTTAAGTTAAAATGGTTTTAAATACTAAATCATTTTAAAGTTCTTACTAACTATATTTTAAACAATTTTTAAATTTAGAAATAGGTTCTTTAAAAACAAATAATTACAATAAGATATACCTCTTTCATCAAAAAATTCTTGTTTCTTTATTTTATGTCTTTAATTATATCTGTGTTGAGCAGCCAATACAAAGAAACATTTTTACAACATATTTTTAAAAAATTACATTGTACTATACCATTTATTTATCAAACATGTTTTTTAAGTATAGAATAAACGTTAAAAAATGACTAAAAAATATTATTTAAAACTTTATAAAACAGTAAAAATTAAAAAAGTAAAGTCTGTTAATATTAGATGTTATAAAGGTATAAGAACCTTTTGTTTATTTAGTTATTATATAGTACGGACACATCCTATTACCCGACATCAGTATTTTGTTGTTATTTAATATTTTTTCCTGTTTAGTAGGTTTTATTGATTTTTAAATCGGTATAATACACAATATAAAATACAGAAGGTATGTGCCTTTAATTTTCACAATATTTCCAAGATCCCACCATCAGATCGTGACTTGGTTTCAATAGGACCACTGCGGGAGTGCACTTACCCTGGGTTATAACAACTAATAAAAGGCTTGCATTTCCTTTTTTATATTTGAATACTTAAAAATTGTATTCAAATACTATCATTTAAAGACGGTATTCTAAATACAAATTTCCAAATACTGACCAAAAAAGTATTTTGACGAATACCGAATACCAAACACACAGATGTATTTGAACACTATTAGAATACCAGCTCAATGTATTCTGAATACCATTCAGAATACCAAGTATTCGAATACTACCCAACTCTGCCTAGAACCTACGTTTAGTAACTGGAAATAATTACTCTTATTTATATATTTCGCAGGGGTGAAGTTCTTACTATAGCTTTTATTAGATTTCTGTGTGTTAAACACTATCAGGTATAAATTAAATGATGAACGTCCGCCCTAAAATATTTCCTAATACGTTGATTCGTCAACCTCTCTTTGTTGTTGCATTAGACCATATCCTTTCCACAAATTGTCAAACATTATGCATGGAATTTTTGAAGTGGCACGATGTGTATAGTCTTTATACAACCCAAATTATATCCTGCATAAAATTATTTTTTCCGTCTGGAATGGCGTCTTCTAGTTTTTAACTAAAATCGTTCTTTTAAAAGTTATTCACAATTTAAGTCAAGAAAAAAAACATATTATTGTTTTCTTCATTTCTAAACCAAGTTTTTTCACTCATTGGAACAAATTAATATATTACATAATCGAAAATAATAATTTTATCAATCTTATCGCTTAAGTTATCTAAATTTCATAATTTATCCAAACCTATTCTGGGTTAATAGTTATTTTTTATATGAAAAAGTATACCTATTTAGTTACCCTAAGACAGTAAATCTACGTTTTCGTGTAACAAATAGCTATTAACCTAAAATAGGTTTGGATATATAACGAAATTTGTATATTTTAAGCAGTAAGATTTATACAATTATGATTTTTTGATGATGTAATAATGTAATATATCAATTTGTTCCAATAAGTAAAAAACTTGGTTCAACAATGAGGAAATGGTAATTTATTCTTGACCTTTTATTTAAATTGTAAATAATAAAAAAATATTTTATCCAAAAACTATAGGAGACTTTTTGAAGAGGATTAAGAATCTATGTTTATTTTCTTTCTATATATTTATTTTTTCGTTAGTTACAGAATTTCAAAATAAAAAAGGTTAGTCTAAAAAATATATCAATGTTTAAAGTTTGTTTATACTGTATAGCTTCTATCGATTTTTCTACAGCGTTTGCTCTTAAAAATTAGCTCCTATTAGCTTCCAAGAAAACAATACCAAGTGCCTTATTTGATGAATCCCTTTATAGTCAATCTGGAGACGCCATGAAGATTAACAATTGTTTTTTTATCTATTTAGTATTTGTACCATGAAACATGTCACTTTTAAAGGTGTTTTTTTTTATTTTGTACTTTGTGATATATATAATAAAGGGTTTATAAGAAAAAAAGAGTACATTATAATTTACTGCTGCTTACTACACATAAAATAAGCTACATGTCCAAAATAACCGCCATAATAAAATAACCTTGTTTACCAGAATAAACTAATAAATTTATTGATGTTAGATACGAGTCATTAAATCCCCACTGCAAAAACTGCATTTTTCGACGACAAAGAAGGGAAAGAAAAATGGGCCAATATTTCTCGAGAACAAATTCCGGATAACCTTCACACGTGGAACGGAAACGCTTAACCTCCATCTTAAAAGTGCCAGGTCTTATCTTATAAATTGGAGAAAATTTCTTACATCCAACGTCATGTCACGTTTCGTGCAGTTCAGTTTCATCGAAGTTTTATAAGAGGATTAGGGACCTATTTGTTCGGCTTTTTGATAAAACGCTTTTAAATTAAATCTGTTCTTATAACTATATCTTTATACTTTTTCGGACTAAAGTATTATTATTGGTGACATTTAGTACCTTTACCATCTACTTACTGGAGGAAGTTTATTTTTATTTTATTTATGTATACTAATTACAAAAAATCTTAAAACACTTTACACAATTTGTTTAATATCAATTCCTATTTAAGAAACAGCTGTAAATTTGTTGTTATTTAGAAAAAAAATGTAATTTTCCTGTGTGCACAAAGTGATATTTTTCCGCACGAAAAAGCAGGAGTTTGGATAAGCTGTAAATGGGAAAAAGACATTTTGCGCAAGTGTTAAGAGCAATATTTTTCCTATGAGATTTTTAAAATAGTAGAAACCTATATTTATTGTTATTCTAACATTTCTTATCGTCAAATAGTATTTGTCAGTTTTGACGTATATTTGTTGTTATACCAACTAGTTTCATTTTTATTTAACGTGAGATTGCGTGCGCAAAGTTAAAACGGAGTAACTTCTTTGTACACGCAAAACATATAACACGCACGTTATATAGAGTAATTAAAAAAAAAAGGTTATTTTTTAAAATTATTTATAGCTTAGGCACATCAGCAAACCATTTGCGATATCCTTGTTTATTAAAGGAGGCGTATCAATAAAAACAACCCGAGGATAAAGTGAAACTGACTTGTGTAATAGGACAGGGAAGCACAATGTGCCAACAGGATGCAGTGCAAACAGTGTGTAACCAACATAGCCTAAACTATCCAACCAACTAACCCACGATATTTTATCACTTAGACCTTTAGATTTTTGGGGGCTGTCACCATGTCACCAGATTAAAAAAACTAATTTAATATGCGAAAAATAGCATTAAAACATACGTACATCCGGCATCAAACTCTCAAAACTCGCAAAAGTTTAAGACTCATCTTTAATCTTGACCTTTATTACCAGCTGTAAATCTGCTGAAGACGAGGAGGCGATGCAGCTCCGACGCCGATCTTCCTTTGTTCTCGGGGTGGCACGCAGCCGGTCGATAGTGTTTTGTCTGACGGCCGATGCATCGGGGCCAGCATTAGCCCTCTAACCACCCAACGGCGGCAGGGGCCATTTTTGGGTGTCGGGTGAGTCTTTGTGCAAGACCACTAGGATTTGTGGGGGTTTCGAACGAACAAAGGCAGTAAAACAAAGGGATGTATCATTGTTTGTTATAAACCTTCCTTTGCCATAACAATAACGAGCGGTAATATGGGTTGAGTATAAACAAAACATGAAATTTGGCTTGCAAATTCCTTTTTTATTTAAGATCCTTATTTAACAGCTTATTTTCCAGTATACGAGATTATATCGATGGTCTAGTTCACAAATGTTGTATGTGCAAATATTAATTTTTAATTTTTATTCTATTCTATAGGTACCCAACATGATTTGAGAAGTGGAGCTTGCATCTATATTTTACTTGCTACTTGTGTGCATACAAAAGTTCTTGTATATATCGAGGGTTTCCTGCCAGAAGGGCGTATCCACATAATTTGTGATTTTCTTTTTATATAAAGATGGAAATTGTAATAAATGTTGATATGCCACAAAAAGAGTGCAATAATTGGTTATTCTATTGAGGCAGGGAATACGGCATCTCGGCATGTCAAACAAATCACCATAAGATTCAAATTTTGCGAATAAAAAGCAAATCACAAATTAGTAGTTACGCCCTTCTGGCTGAAAATCCTCGATATGGTAGTGTATCCAACTCACATTTTCTAAAAAATGCACTTACAACATTTGTGAACCACACCATCGATATGCAATAAGTTTAACCAACAAAGATATCTACTAACTACTACTTAAAAGTTAATATAATATATCAAATTAAAGGAAATTTAAAAAAATCAAAGTAAGTCTAATTTTCAGGCTTCTTTTTGCCGTCGGTACGTTGATCCGAAAGTTTTCTGATTGGTAAGATTATCTTATAATATTTTTATCCGTTGACGGATAGAGTTAGGAGAGGTCCGGAAAACCCCGCCCAGCGGGTAACGCTGTCCACCGTCAAAATTTCTAAACGCAACCTCTAATCGGTCTGATATGTATCACTCAATTCCAATAGAAACATTGAAGTTAAAATGATAATCTCGATTTAGCGTCATGTGAAACCTTGACTATGCTAAATACATCACGTGTGAAAGCCAAAAACCAAAAATAGAATAGAATAAAATAAATTTTTGACCGTTTCGGGCTGACATAAATTATAAAATAAATAAAAATTAATATAATAAACTTAAATAAAATAAATGTCGGATGTAAACCTACCATTAGACGTCAAAAAACGTTTTGGATGCAGGTTGATGTATTTTTTTCTGTAAAAATTTAAACGTTACTACCAGTGGCGGCTCGTGACCTCTAAAGTTGGTGAATCACATTTAATAAATTCATGCCCCCCTCCGCTGGTTTTGGTCATTTTCATTCCACCTTGAAAAAGGTGTTTCCAGCAAAACACACACTGGGTCATAAATTGGAAACGAATCCATTATAATCTATACTGTTATTAATAATAATAAAATAATAATATTTAGCCGCGAAAAATCCACGCGCGTCGTCCCTATTTTTTGATTTTTCACGTTCTAAAGCGCCTTACTACTAAACTGAATCACAATGAATCGCGGTGCACTGGTTCGCATTTCAGTCTTAACCATACGTGTCGTTTCCATGGCAACCGCCGTAAACAAGCGGCCTGCAGCAGCGAAATTGAGAATCGTTTTCTACACTTCTGGGATGTGCTTCTATTCTCGGTCGTCGGCGCGCGGCGTTGTCGAGCACCTGTTAGTAGCGTCGCTCGTCTCTGGTCGCTCTCTTTATCGGAATATCGGCGGCGCGCGGCTCAAGTGATTGGATTGGAATAAATTGATGAAACTTAAAATGTCGTAATTTGATTATTTGATATTTAATTCTAACCGAGGGAAAATAAAACTTTTTTCTTTTTAAGTAAAAGTAAATTGAAGACATTGTAGAAATATGTAAGTATTATACGAGAATTTTAGGTGAATCAGTGCTTCACTTGATTCATATGAGAAAAACGTGTTTTATCTTCTATTTTCCTAATATTTTAAGTTGGGAATGGTTTCTTCTCCCAAGTGAATTCCGCATGTTTAAATTATTAAATTAAAAATATTTTTTTATACAAAATATATAGGCAATGTGAGAAAAAGGGACAATCTAACGTAAATACCTGCATGTAAACATATTTGATTGGATTAGTTCCATACATCCTTTTTGTTGTTGTACTGGCCGATATCCCAATACCTATTTGCTTAACCAGCGAAATGATATTATTTTTAAGGTGAAACACATTAAGCCTATCCTTGCTTCTTTTAACACTAAGAAATCGTCTGGGCTGGATGGCATACCAGCAGTGGTTTTAAAAAAATGTGCTCCAGAACTTTTACCCATCTTAACTTAGCTCTTTTGAATTTCTTACGACACAGGTATTTTTTGGAGAAGGTGCACGTGTTACCCCTATTCCAAAGAAAGGACTATACTACAACTATAGACCAATTTCACTTTGCTTAGTTCTTTTTAAACTAATGGAGAAAATCAGTAATTTACAAATCCTTAAGTACTTAAAAAACACAAGATTTGCAAAATAGGATTTCGCCACAAAGATCTACAGCAGATCTTCTTTCCTTCATATGACACTGCTGGAGTGTCTTCTATGGTCTTTTAACCAAACTCTGTACTTGGCCCTCTAGTTATCTTTCTGATTGACGTATATCAGTCATTGTGGATGGTCAGTCTTTAAGCTTTCACCAAGTAAATGCTGAAGTGCCTCAGGTTTCAGTACTGGCACCAACATTGTTTCTTTTTCACATCAATGACCTACTCTCGGCTACAACTAATGCCATTATAGTTTTTCCAACAAAAGTACCCTTTACTCCAGTTTTCACGTTTTTAAATCAATCCCTAAACCTGATTTAAAAAGGAAACACAAAGCGATGTGGATATCTCTTTCACAGGACCCTTACTTAATATTGGATTGGGGCATCAAAAATCTCGTCCATTTTAATGCGTCCAAAACACGAGCATCTTCCCTGTCGCGAAAACAAAAAATAACTCATCCCTTACTTATAAGCGGACAACTTTGCAGAGCAAAGACACCTTCAACTTATGGGCGTCACATTTGAGAATAACCTTAACTGACACCTCTCTTGCCTATTGTCGGGCTGTAGGGAATTTATCGCTTTTTATAGGTACTTTCCTGGCTTCTGCGCTAAAGAATTGTTTAGTATAATTCCTCCACTCAGGTTTCCGATCAGAGAAACTCGTAGTGCCGCACGTATGCGTCCCTATATGGCCTAACTGGACAGGCCCCGGATTCCCACTTTGTTCGTTTTTTTATCTGCTCTCTCTCTTAAATCTTCAAGTATTTAAGTCCCGTGTCGACCAACTCCCTCTTACCTCGCTTACGACACCCACGGTACGTTAATATTTAGGCTTAGCCCTCGTGGACTTTCTTATGACGTGGCCTATATGTATATTTTAAGATTACTTTTATTAATGTAAATTATCATTAGGAGCAGACAAACTATTTGTTTTATATATGTTTTTATTTTGTTCTGTTAGTTATAAATATTTTATATAAATAAACATTTCGGAGAATTGAATATATTTTTTAGTATTTTTTTAAGTCATATTTTTGTTATAGATCTTTTACCGAATGCGTTTACGACTATTCGTTTGGAAAATATAGCCGACGTCTAATATTTTTTTAGTACATTTAGCATAAAAATATTCTTTTAAATTTTATTTTTCATGAAGCATATTGTTTTAGTATACGTACTTTTTTTAAATTTTATAATTAAAAAATTAATACATTTATTTCATTTTTTTGGTGAGTATTGTTTTTGCCATTCTTTGATTTAGAATTAGGCACCTGCACTAACGCAAACACAAATTTTCAAACACATTTGACTTAAACCTTTTAAAAGTAACACTGTGTTTTAGTCAACTACTTACGAGTATAACAACATTTTTATGATATGTTTTTTCTTTATTCTGACATTGATTTATGATGGGTTAAATATTCGTTTTTAAAAAACAATATTTTATTTTTGTTCTGGAGACGTTTCGGGCATCTGAAATTAAAAAGTGACATCGGCACTGTTGCTAGATTTCCCAATTTTGTGCTACACGCATTTTTTCATTTTTTTAAATAAAAATGCTCCGTTTATTTAAGGCGTATTAAATTGGGAGGACCAAATTAGGTAGGTTTCTAAATTTTTATTTTTTTTTTTTACTGGTTGCTAAGATATGACCCACTACTACAGTGGGTCATATCTACAGTACTTTGGCGCCTAAATATATTTTAACCGCTAAAGCTATGTTTTAAAAAAATATGTACTTAACTGTTTTTAGGCATGCCAAATTGATTACTATTCTAACCTAAAAAATTGTTTAACTTGCAGTTTTCATTCTTAAAAACCTCACATCGTTTTTTCGGTAAAAGATTGTTTTTTTTCTTAATATATAAACTGATAATAATAGAGAAAAACCCATTGAAAAAGGTAGAAAATATAAGAAAAAATAAAGGAAAAATAAATTACGGGCAATCTGAAGTCGAGTAGGGGGCTTAAAGGTAAAATAGGATTTTTTTCGATTTTTGGCAAAACTAAAAGTCCTATGAAAAAAGTTTAATGACAATCTTTAAGGTTATAAAAAGTTCTACAACTTTTGTATTTACACCTTCTTCACATAACCTTAGAATTCATGTGAAAAAAATTCAAATAACCAAGTTTTTGGTTTTTAATTTTTCTTTTATATAAACAAAATTTTCTTTAGAAAATTTGGTAAAAATTGCCTTTATACGTCTCAAATATACTTGTAACTTTTAAATAATTTTTTTTTATTTTTACATATTACTTGGACTTAATATAGAAAATTACCCTTGTTTTCATTCGATAATTTACGTGTCAAAATATTGACATTTTCAAGAAAATCGGTGGGATTTTTGTTTTTTAAAATCTCTTTTTTCTGACGGTGTAAAAAATATACATTATCATAATAAATTTTCACAGAAAATGCATTTCCATAGGATTTGTAGTTTTGCCAAAAATTGAGAAAAACCCTTTTTTACCCTTAAAAACTCACCCCTTCCACTTTTCGACCTCAGATCAACAGTAACTTATTTTTCTTAAAATGTTTCTTATTTTTCAATAGGTTTCATCTTACTATATTAAAAAAAAATTCTGATTCAAGTATTTTTGTATTTTCCGAGAACATTTTCCATTTTAATGTATATTTTTACACCATTAAAAAGTAGAGGTTTCAACCAATAAAAATACCACCGACTATTTTTAAAATGCCGATATTTGGACACATAAATTTTCGATTGATATTAAGTCAACATAATGTAAAAAAAAAAAAAAATATTTCAAACCCAAAAAATTACTGTGTATTTGGGACATGCAAAGGGACTTTTGCATCAAATTTTGTGAAAATAATTTATTTTTTGTTCAAGATAAAAATTAAAAAATATATATAAAACTTGGTTATTTAAATTTTTTACATAAATGTTGAGGTTATGTAAAGAAAGCGTAAATACAAAAGTTGTAGATCTTTTTATTGCCCACAACGTTGCTATTCAACTTTTTTCATAGGACTTGTAGTTTTGCCGGAAATTGAGAAAACCCGTATTTTACACCTAAACCCCTCTCTCTCCCCCTTCACAACCTTAAATCGCCCGTAATTTATTTTTCTTTTAATTTATGTTAAATTCTTTACCTTTTTCAATGAGTATTCTTCTACTTTATTTTTTTCCTCATTTTACTTCTTTTTAAGGCTTTGGCACTGGTCTATAATGTCAACAAATAAATCTGTCGTGCCACCTAATTTTCCAGCGGGTGTATTTTCGACCAGAATCCCCTTGTCTACCTACCCAAGAAAAAGGATCTGATAAGAAAAAGTACATTTTTGACGAAAAATGTACGGGCCATACAATGTTTCTGATCGGATTTTTCTAATTATTATTGAATTGATCATCTAATCTCGACAAAAATACTCCTCAAACACTTCAATTATTATTGAATTGATTACCTAATCTCGACAAAAATACTCCTTAAACACTTATATAATAACAATAACAATGTCTTTACATTTTCGGTTGCAACCAACGCATATTTCCTTCCAAAGACAGAGTTTAAGTAAGTGGTCATGGTTAGTTTTTAATTTTTTTATTTCTTACCTAAACCTAAGACTAATACACACTTCATAAATCCACTTAGGAATTATTATTTTTTTCATTCATTTATAAATAGAATCAGACCGTACAGGGATAAAAAATTTAACATGGTCAGACCGTGCAGACGTCACCCCTTTTTATAATTGATTGATTAAAAAAATATGGTAAACATGAAGCTAATAAGAACATAATTTTATATTCATAATATTGCTCAAATCCTTTTGGTCGAAAATACATATAAAATAACGCGAACCCTTTTGCCTCTGGTCAAAATTACATGTGTTATTAAGAAGCTGCTTTAAACTTGGTCGAAAATATATAGGCCCTTATTTTCCTAGCAACCATATATTATTGGAATTAATTAAACTTTACTGCTGCACGTCACTTTAAACGCCATAAAATTAAATGTTTATTATTTCAGTCAATCCCAACCAGACGTTTATTTTCCATATATCCTCTACCTCCACCCGGTATAAACTATTAAATATCCTTTCCGTCCGTTCCCCTTCTTCTCCTCCAACGAAATTTGAGCCGGAGTGCAAAAGGACCACGACGTCAGCCCATCAAGGATCGACCGATCCCCGAATTGCATTTCCCCCGTTCCTTTCTTCCAACTTTCCCCCGAAAATGGAGACACGCAACCAAAGCCGAGAGGCGCAAGAAGAGCGCAGGGACAGGGGATAGTTTTTTTAGGAGGTCATGAACGTAGAAAATACACAACTTCATGATATTTGACAATATGAATAAGTGTTTTCATTGCTATTTTTTATTGAAACTGAGTAAAATCTAATTAAAATTGCGTTAGAAATATTTTACAGGGTGTTCAAAAGAAACTTGCCAATCAAGTTATCTGCGAAAAGAAAAAGAATTGGGAAAATCGCCGAAACCCGTCAAGATATTTACTAAGGGAAAACATTTTTTACAGAAGGTGGGAACCCTAAGGCCTCGACCACGATACCTAAGCGTAAGCGGTCAGCGTAGAGCGGGAAATGTAAGAGCGCTGTCTTTGATCTTTATGCGCGAATAAAACAACTTTTTTTTAATTAGCTGGCTGCAATATTCCTGAGATTAAAAGCCCTGCCGCTGGCCGCTCAAAACGAACAAATATTATCCGTGGAGCGTTTTTAATGTATATAAACTGGTTTAAAGACGCTGTTTACCACAAAATATTGTAGTCATGACCGGCAACATAAGGAGATTTGACACTTTCCGCTTGACGCTTACGCTTGTTATCGTGACAGAGACCTTGATCACTAGGGTAATCACCCTAAAATTCTAAAATGAGAAGGAGGGTCGAGTGATTGATCATTTTAAAGCTCTTGACGAGTACTTTATAACTCTAGAAAGAAACTCAATGCCTTCACCTACTACAAAATGGCGGTACTTTAAATATTATTTTCAAATTCTAAGCACCCTGTATATTATATAACTGTTAAAAAGACCTTTTAAAGAGAATAATACCTTATTAAGGATTATAACTTTATTAGTTTCGAAAATATCGCTATATAAATCAAGTAATCAGGTAATATTAAAGTACCGCCATATTGGAGAAGGTGAAAATATTTACTTTATATTCTATGGTTATAAAGTACTGGCCGAGCTTTAAAATGATGTATCACTCGAGCCTCCTTTTATTTAAACGTTTTGGGGTGTTGGCCCTGTTGGTTAAAGGGGCGCCTTTCATTTTTTGTAAAAAAAAGTTACCTCTCATTAAATATCTTGACGTGGTCCGGCGACTGTCTTAAATCTGCCCCGTTTCGCAGATACCTTGAGTGGTAAGTTTTTGAATGAACACCCTGTAGAATTCTGCGTGGGTACTCTCTTAAACCATTTAGAAAAAGCTTTATGAAACTTTATTTAAAAGTTAGTAGTTTTAAAGACAATAACAATTTAAAATCACCAGAATTGTGTTTTCTGAGCTGATTAACATCATAATATCCCAAACACAAGTAAACATATATGGGTCACGTAATATGCAGCAAAATAGTACTTTTTTATGGAATCCTACAATTTTTTTAAATTTGCAGTTAGTTTTAAACAGGGCTACTTCTAACAATATTAATGAACAATATTGATATTGGCTTATGATATAATTAAATATGATTAAATTTTGTATATTGCCGTTAAAAACACAAAAAAAAGGTTATCCAAAATTATAAAACGTGTAAGAAAGGTATTTAAAAGAAAACACTTTAGTTATTTTTAACGTCATAAAAAAATGATGAATACATCATAAAAATGAAAAAAATCCGCCACGTGACTGGTAAATCAAGATAAAAAATTGTTGTGTACTTTGTGCAAAGTTGTGTTTTCCAGAATAAGGGATGGCGCTCACTGAATATAAATAATCTAAAAGCTGTGTCCGACGCGCAACAATTTGGCTTGCCGATGCCGCTTCACGCCGCATACCCAGCCAAATTGTACCAAAACTCGTATTTCTTATAAAAAACATGTCCATAAGTGCCAACTTAATTGATATCTCATTTAATTACAATTTTTAACTCTTAACTTATCTATAGAAAAACTACCAACTATTGAATTAAAATTTATAAAGCTTTGTTTAAGTAAAATTTTAATAAAATGCCAAATTAAGATAAGAATTGTGATATTCTTAAAAAAAAGATCTTTTGCTGCATATCACGCGTCCCGTATGTACAATGGTTTTTAACATTATAAAGTTAATCAGTTAAAAACAATATTATTAATAGAATATTTGTTATTTAAAATAATTGCCAATTTGTTTCTGAATCGTAAAAATCTTTTTTACCTTTAAAACTACTTTTCTTCTGCAAATTTGCAACTATCAATCGACTCTGAGTAAAGAAAATAAATGTATCATAGGACCAGGACCGACGTGTTTCTACCTAACAAGCACATCCTAAAGGGTTTTACCTTTAATTTTTCTACGCCGCTGAACACTTCCAAAAAACCTTTCCTAACACCTCCTTAACCTACCCCGCGCCCGCATCCAACTGCACCCGTCCGTGCATCGATTTTCGATGAGCCCGAGCGGGGGTACTTTGCCTCTTTGGGAGGCCACCCCATTCCACCCACAAAGCAATGCACCGTACGCCTACTCCCTCCCCTACCGCCCAGGCGGCCGAAATTGATTCCGGGAGGATGAAAGGGCACGCCGGAAGCCGCCGCCAGCTTTCGGACAGAATTATGCGTCTTTGGACGAATCGGCAGAAACTGAGAGAGGCAATGAACGTATGGATAATAGATTTGATTCAATTATAACTGTTGAGAATTCTACCGAAAAAAGATTATAAAATATAAATAGAGAGTAAAAACTATAAATTGAATAAAACTTACCTTGGATTTTTTTAATTTTGAGACAGTCTACAAAGTTTTTAAGCTAATACAGTTTTTAACATTTTTCTAAAGAAAATAAAACCCCTTATTTCTCATTCTGCTTCTATGCTATTGATGAAAACTTTATCCTGTATGAGTGAGTACAACGAATTACCTAACTTTCACGGTTTAAATTGAACAAATACGTTTGACGTTGGAGTTATACCGAAAGTATGTGTCAACTTTCTTATTTTAAATAAAAAAAAACACTCTTCGTAAAATTCTAAAAATATTTAATAATGACCTTTACCTACATCACACCGGTTTTGAATTATTTTAAATTTTATGTATAAAAATGACGTTTGCAAGCCTTTACATAACAATCCTTTTTAGCAACATACTTTCATAAGAATTGAGGTTAGATTCCCTTGTAGCAAAAGACCTTATTTGAAACTGTATTGATGTTTTATCAATAAATAAATACAGGGGTGGTCAAAAATAATCGTTAAAAATTATATTTACAAAAGCATTAAAAGTATATTTTTTAAATAGAAAGAACTATCTTTTATTATCTTACCTATTAAGCATTTAAAATTATGACAAGTTTGTAAAAGAATATATATTTTAAAAAAATAGTTTTCGAAATATTAACAATTTATTATTTATGTATTCTGACCATCGACCTAGTATCCTTTAATTCTGACAATACTGTTAAGTACGGGTATGGTGTAGTTGGTTATGACGTCACATCTTGCCTTTAGGGCCAACTAGAAGCAATAATAGCCAAACTAAAAGCCGCATTTAACAGCATTGTTAAAATAGGTAAATATTAAACTATATAATAAATATATAAAATATTTAGAAAAATATAAATATTTAAAATAAAAAAATTTATACAAACGTACCCTTATTTTTATGCTTAATAGAAACATGGGTTTGCAGGGTTTATGTCAATATAATTTTTTAAGATTATTTAATCTAACCCCAATTCCTATTTAAAGTTTTTGTTTAGAAAAAAAAATGATCGATATATAATGGCTTGCAAAACTAATTTTTGACATAAAAATTAAAATCAGGCAAAAACAGTAAAACTTAGTTATAGCATATGCATAACATATTTTTATAATTTTACGCAGAAATTAAAAGCAAATAAAATATAGGATGTTCCATTTAAAATAAGAAAGTTTTTAGTAACTCTCGGTATACCGGATGTGCTAGAACTGTAAAAGATATTTTAGTTGTATGTCCTTCGCTGACTTTATGATGTTGCAAGAATTTTCAAAAATTCAACAAAACCCACTTTTTAAGTAATCAATCGCAGCATTCCCCTGTGGGAACCCGGTATATAAATCACAAATTTCAAAACTGTTTCACATCTAGCAACGAAGAAAAGCTGTCAATACTTTCGTAGACATCAGATACAAAGGAAAGACATATACTTTTTCCTAATTAATCAGAAATCATCTTTCCTGTAATTTGTATTTTTTTAATTTCAATGAGCGTACCTTCGTGACCAAATACGCTTTTTTCATAAATAAACCTTGCCACTTATTATACAAATTATTATCATGTAAAAATATCGTATTAATTTTACCTTTAATCACATTGCAAGGTGCGCTTTTTATAAAACAACGAAAAACATGCGTGTCATTAAATAAAATCGTAAAAGAATATCTGATCGTCTTGCATTCATGTATTTAAGGTATGGGAAAAAATAACAATACTGAGAAACGCTTTAATGATTTGATAGACAGTATTAAAATAAAAATAAAATTGAAAATATAAAAATATGATATTTATTTTTCTATAGTAAACCCTATAGACTCCTATGTAGAGTATAAAACCAGTGTCGGACTGGGCCACCGAGCAAAAAAAATTATACATTTTTACTTAAGATCGGTTAATCGATATCCGCAATATGTTAAAAAAATAAATATTAAAGAATTAAAAAACAAATAGTAATTTAGTTTTTCCTTTTGGTATATTAGGTATATTATTTTCTATAAAATGTTAATGTTTTCTTTAATCATATTTTAATACTGCGATAGGCAACTTTAATTTTGTTACCCTAAATTACCCTAAATTTTATAGGAAAAAGAGAAAATGTTCATTTGGCTTAAAACTTGAAATATTAAATTTTTAATTAATTTGCACTTAATAGTTATAATATTATGACTGAAGGTATGGGGTTTTAGGGTAACGTTTGTTCATTGTCAAGTAGTTATATTTATTTCATTTTTTCAGTTTAAAAATATTTTTAAATTAAGGTTATGCAAAAAGAACAAATATATAAAAAAAACTAAAATGACACTACATTAACGAAACGATAAAAACTATATAATTAAATAAATAATTTTACACCCAAACTGTCTTTTAAAACCAAATTTATGATTAACTTTTAAAATTTTTTAAATTAATTTTAATTAAGAATCTTCAAATTATATCCATAATAAGTGTTTATTTAAATAAGTTTAGAAAAATTTTCAAAAGTGAATTTTTCTAAAGTGTAGGTCAAATTCCTATATACTTCCCGTTTACTTTTCATACCCATCACATACACCGTGAGCTCCCCTTATACTTGATGACAATTTACACAACAGATAGTAGACATATAGAGGTGCCCACGAGATCACTTTTCGGCTGCCGCATTGCCCTTGTCTGCTTACCCCGGTACTGAAACTGGTAGTGTTGTTTGGACTAATGAAAAGTCATTTTTAGGTGTATATGATAGGTTTTTACAACTTCCGGTTTTACCGAAAATTACTGAACCTTTAATTTAAACGGGACACCCTGTATATTTTCGGTTTTCCGATTCTCCAGATCATTTTTAGTCGAAGCACAATATTGTTAAAACAATTTCTGTGCCGATTTCATTTTGAAATTCAGATTTTTATATCTAGAGGTCTTGTGGTGTCCTAATTCACTCCCTCATAACACTTTCAGAAAAATACGAAATAGTTTATTCTTTTTAAACTTTTTTTACTAGGGGCTCTAAACTGTTTTTGGATTTTACTGTCTGAAAAACCAAAAAATGGGACCATATCACTTTTAAATATTTCTAGTAAGCATTTTAAAATAAATCAAGAACGATATAAAACTCACCGAAACTTTATTTCATTTTCTTCCACAAAAAAAACAACTTATTGTTTTATGTTGGTAAATGAATCTTCAATACTGAATATGTCGTTATGTGAAAACAGAAACTAATAGAATGTTGTAAACAATTGTAATGTTAGTTAAGGAGTTCAAAATAAAAACCTTCAGTTTTGTGTTTCTTATTATATTCGATGTTAAAATAATTGCTTATGTTAAATTTGGGTATTAACAAAAAATTATTCAATACATACATTTAACTTAAA
>JACEGR010003983.1:0-46587 GCA_014170235.1 Listronotus bonariensis | reverse complement strand
AAGGTATGTGCCTTTAATTTTCACAATATTTCCAAGATCCCACCATCAGATCGTGACTTGGTTTCAATAGGACCACTGCGGGAGTGCACTTACCCTGGGTTATAACAACTAATAAAAGGCTTGCATTTCCTTTTTATATTTGAATACTTAAAAATTGTATTCAAATACTATCATTTAAAGACGGTATTCTAAATACAAATTTCCAAATACTGACCAAAAAAGTATTTTGACGAATACCGAATACCAAACACACAGATGTATTTGAACACTATTAGAATACCAGCTCAATGTATTCTGAATACCATTCAGAATACCAAGTATTCGAATACTACCCAACTCTGCCTAGAACCTACGTTTAGTAACTGGAAATAATTACTCTTATTTATATATTTCGCAGGGGTGAAGTTCTTACTATAGCTTTTATTAGATTTCTGTGTGTTAAACACTATCAGGTATAAATTAAATGATGAACGTCCGCCCTAAAATATTTCCTAATACGTTGATTCGTCAACCTCTCTTTGTTGTTGCATTAGACCATATCCTTTCCACAAATTGTCAAACATTATGCATGGAATTTTTGAAGTGGCACGATGTGTATAGTCTTTATACAACCCAAATTATATCCTGCATAAAATTATTTTTTCCGTCTGGAATGGCGTCTTCTAGTTTTTAACTAAAATCGTTCTTTTAAAAGTTATTCACAATTTAAGTCAAGAAAAAAAAACATATTATTGTTTTCTTCATTTCTAAACCAAGTTTTTTCACTCATTGGAACAAATTAATATATTACATAATCGAAAATAATAATTTTATCAATCTTATCGCTTAAGTTATCTAAATTTCATAATTTATCCAAACCTATTCTGGGTTAATAGTTATTTTTTATATGAAAAAGTATACCTATTTAGTTACCCTAAGACAGTAAATCTACGTTTTCGTGTAACAAATAGCTATTAACCTAAAATAGGTTTGGATATATAACGAAATTTGTATATTTTAAGCAGTAAGATTTATACAATTATGATTTTTGATGATGTAATAATGTAATATATCAATTTGTTCCAATAAGTAAAAAAACTTGGTTCAACAATGAGGAAATGGTAATTTATTCTTGACCTTTTATTTAAATTGTAAATAATAAAAAAATATTTTATCCAAAAACTATAGGAGACTTTTTGAAGAGGATTAAGAATCTATGTTTATTTTCTTTCTATATATTTATTTTTCGTTAGTTACAGAATTTCAAAATAAAAAGGTTAGTCTAAAAAATATATCAATGTTTAAAGTTTGTTTATACTGTATAGCTTCTATCGATTTTTCTACAGCGTTTGCTCTTAAAAATTAGCTCCTATTAGCTTCCAAGAAAACAATACCAAGTGCCTTATTTGATGAATCCCTTTATAGTCAATCTGGAGACGCCATGAAGATTAACAATTGTTTTTTTATCTATTTAGTATTTGTACCATGAAACATGTCACTTTTAAAGGTGTTTTTTTTATTTTGTACTTTGTGATATATATAATAAAGGGTTTATAAGAAAAAAAGAGTACATTATAATTTACTGCTGCTTACTACACATAAAATAAGCTACATGTCCAAAATAACCGCCATAATAAAATAACCTTGTTTACCAGAATAAACTAATAAATTTATTGATGTTAGATACGAGTCATTAAATCCCCACTGCAAAAACTGCATTTTTCGACGACAAAGAAGGGAAAGAAAAATGGGCCAATATTTCTCGAGAACAAATTCCGGATAACCTTCACACGTGGAACGGAAACGCTTAACCTCCATCTTAAAAGTGCCAGGTCTTATCTTATAAATTGGAGAAAATTTCTTACATCCAACGTCATGTCACGTTTCGTGCAGTTCAGTTTCATCGAAGTTTTATAAGAGGATTAGGGACCTATTTGTTCGGCTTTTTGATAAAACGCTTTTAAATTAAATCTGTTCTTATAACTATATCTTTATACTTTTTTCGGACTAAAGTATTATTATTGGTGACATTTAGTACCTTTACCATCTACTTACTGGAGGAAGTTTATTTTTATTTTATTTATGTATACTAATTACAAAAAATCTTAAAACACTTTACACAATTTGTTTAATATCAATTCCTATTTAAGAAACAGCTGTAAATTTGTTGTTATTTAGAAAAAAATGTAATTTTCCTGTGTGCACAAAGTGATATTTTTCCGCACGAAAAAGCAGGAGTTTGGATAAGCTGTAAATGGGAAAAAGACATTTTGCGCAAGTGTTAAGAGCAATATTTTTCCTATGAGATTTTTAAAATAGTAGAAACCTATATTTATTGTTATTCTAACATTTCTTATCGTCAAATAGTATTTGTCAGTTTTGACGTATATTTGTTGTTATACCAACTAGTTTCATTTTTATTTAACGTGAGATTGCGTGCGCAAAGTTAAAACGGAGTAACTTCTTTGTACACGCAAAACATATAACACGCACGTTATATAGAGTAATTAAAAAAAAAAGGTTATTTTTTTAAAATTATTTATAGCTTAGGCACATCAGCAAACCATTTGCGATATCCTTGTTTATTAAAGGAGGCGTATCAATAAAAACAACCCGAGTACCAATATTAGAGGTATTAGAATATATGCATTTCTTATTTTAGATATAAGTATAGAAGGAAAGGAATTAAAAATGTAAATTCGGTGCTCTTTGATAAGAAAAAAATCACAAAAAATGTTTAAAGCAAATAAATCGGCATGCTTGTCTTCGCGGCCGCCTTTGCTATATTTCTTTTATGATATGCCGGTTGATGCAGCTGGTCATCGCAGTATGGGATAGAAATTAATTTTTTGGTCAAAATTCTGAACTTAGAGGTGCTTTTTACTGGAAAAATATTATAAATTATTACAAATGCTTTTTGGGAACCTAAAACTTATTATATGTTATTATAAATTTACATCCCCCTTAACATTATTATTTTTTATTGTACAAAATAAACTAAAATGTCAGCTTGGTTGGTTAATTCGGTAGTATTCTAATCAGTAATCCGATGATTATTATCTTATATGATATACAGGGTACGACAATAGGTATGATTTTTTAAATGAAATACCCTGAATATTATATCACTACCAAAAAAATCTTTTAAAATGCTTTAAAAAAATACTACATTTGATGTGTCTATCTCAATTAGTTTCGGAAATATGACTATCCAAATCTAAAAATTAATTTTAAATTATTCTTAGAAGCGTAATAGAGATACATCTTCCCAACTTTTTTATTTTTTAACGTATAAAATAAATAAAAAAACACTCTTTTGTTGGGTAGATTAGGATATACAGTGTAGGACAAAACATATTAAATTTTAAAATGGAAAACCTTGTAAATTTTTAAAAAATCTTGTATCTGTCCTTACACTCAGAAGTAGCAAAAAGTAGGAAGGCAATTGTAAGTACAAAAACTGATAAAGAAAAAAGTAAAAAAATTGTAATAAAAATAAAGGTAAACCGAATATACATTAATTACATATACCTACCTGAATGTTTTAAAAAGAGTTTGGGTATATATATGCCCTTAGAACAGGCTTAGTATTTTCCAAAATGTGGCAAATGTGGAGTGAATCTGACGATGAAGCAAGCGACAACAAGCAGCAAGCAAGTAGTACAGCAAGCAGCAAGAGAAAGCATCTTTCTGTTGATGCTAAAGAAATTGTAAAGAATGTATATTCAACTTTAAGAAACGATGTTTCCATACAAGGAGCTTTGGAAGAAACGTGCAGGTTAACGAAAATACCAAAGTCTACCATACGCGATATTGTTAAAAAACCAATAGTCAAGAGAAAGAAAAGATGCGATTCTGATAATGCCACAAAACTTGATGTAAGTGATAAAGACCTAATTCGACGAAAAATCTATAAAATGTATGAAGAGCAAAATGCACCAACATTGGACACCTTAATGAAGAGACTAGAAATGGACGAAAGTGGCATACAGTGTGGCAGAACAACTGTGAAAAAACTAGGATTCAAATTTAAGAAGATCGACAAAAAACAAGTGCTGATGGAATCGCAACGACTTTGGAAATGGAGATTAGAATATCTTACGAAAATAGATATGTATAGAAGTCAAGGAAGGTCGATCATTTACTTGGACGAAACGTGGTACGATTCAAGTGGTAAATGTAACACAAAAGCACCATCCAACAGAGGTAAGCGAATAACAATTATACATGCGGGATCAAAAGACGGATGGGTTCCAAATTCTTTATCACTGAGTGCAAAAAATATAAAAGACTCTTCTCTTGACTACCATGAATACACAACTGCACATTTATTTGAAGACTGGTTTAAAAATAAGTTAATTCCCAATATTCCTCCTCAAAGTGTTATTGTTATGGATAACGCTAGCTATCATAGTAGGCAATTAAACAAACACCATTGTTCAAGCGACACCAAAGCAATTATTCAAGAATTTATGCACGCCAATAATATTTATTTTCATGAAAATTATTTAAAAAAGCAATTCCTTGAAGTATTAAAATGTTTTATTATAGAAAAAAATATGTTTGTGATGAGTTTGCAAATAGCATGGGACATTCAGTTTTAAGGCTTCCACCATATCACTGCATTTTTAACCCTATAGAACATATTTGGCATCAATTGAAATCGCAAGTTAGACGTAATAACAGTTCACCGACTTTAAATAGTTTTGTATTAGGCATTATCACCAGGGAAATAGATAAAATACCAGTAAATAGTTGGAGCAACAGTGTAGATCACGTAATTAAAGTTGAACAATCATATACCACACTTTCAAGTAATGTTAAGGAGTTAATTATACATTTAGGGGATGATAGTGACAGTAACACTGATTTAATTGAATAGGTCCTAATAATAATTATAAGTTGTGATATTTTTAGATACTTTTCATTTTATATTGTATATTGTATTTTTAAAAACTTTATATTTACATATTTTTTTAATGACTAAGTAGGTAAAATTTATTTTTTTAAACATTGCCATCACGTGACTTTTTGACGCAATGATCAACGACAAGTAAATTATATTCTTTCTTTGTCATTTTCCATAAACATTAACCGACAATATAAACGAAAGCGATGTCGAAAAACGCTATTAGAAAGTCGTCAGTTAGTCACGTGATGACAATGTCTAAAAGAATAAATTATAGTATCCCTAGGTATATTTTATAAATAATATTTTTGTTCCTATTAATAATAAAATATATGATTATCAATGTGTTTCTATTTTTTCCTATAAAAAAAGTAAATTCCACCCTGTTCCGTTCAAATTTTATAGCAGGTAACACCTGGCTAAAGCGCCGGCCGACAATAGGGGACAAAAGGGTCGTTTATTGGCCTCAAGAAGTGAAAACGGAATAACTATAAATGTACTATACCAAGTACATAATAGTATATGCAGCAATATTATTTTTTATTTCTAAATTGAAAACAGTGCAATTAAAGCGATCCACTTTTTTTTTTCGTTATTTGTGCACCTATAAAAAATCTTGGAACACATTTTTATTTTTAGGGTGGCACATTTTAGTGTTAAAAAAGAAAATGTTTTTACTCATATTATACAGCGGCAAAGCACTGACAGGCAAAATATTTAGTCTGTAATAACATACATAACGGAAATCACCTTCTGCGTTCTTGGTAGAAATCTGCAGGACCTGGGGCGCATTCAGATTCGAAAAAATCGAGGTAAAATTTACCCCAACCTTGACCTTGGCAAACGAATTTGTTCCTTATGTTTGGTTAGGATAAGGTGTTGCTTATTGCGCATGTCTTTACCGGGCGTCGATTCTGAATGCGACCCTGATAAAGTGAAACGGTCTTGTGTAATAAGACAGGGAAGCACAATGTGCAAATATTGTTGTGTAACCAACTTAGCCTGAACGATCCAACCAACCAACCCACGATATTTTATCACTTAGACCTTTAGATTTTTGGGGGCTGTCACCGTGTCACCCGATTAAATAAAAACTAATTTAATATGCGATAAAGAGCATTAAAACATACGTACATCATCAAACTCAAAACTCGCAAAAAGTTTAAGACTCATCTTTAATCCTTGACCTTTATTACCAGCTGTAAATCTGCTGGAAGACGAGGAGGCGATGCAGCTCCGACGCCGATCTTCCTTTGTTCTCGGGGTGGCACGCAGCCGGTCGATAGTGTTTTGTCTGACGGCCGATGCATCGAGGCCAGCATTAGCCCTCTAACCACCCAACGGCGGCAGGGGCCATTTTTGGGTGTCGGGTGAGTCTTTGTGCAAGACACTAGGATTTGTGGGGGTTTCGAACGAACAAAGGCAGTAAAACAAAGGGATGTATCATTGTTTGTTATAAACCTTTCTTGCTATAACAATAACGAGCGGTAATATGGGTTGAGTATAAACAAAACATGAAATTTGGCTTTCAAATTCTTTATTTAAGATCCTTATTTAACAGCTTATTTTCCAGTATACGAGATTATATCGATGGTCTAGTTCACAAATGTTGTATGTGCAAATATTAATTTTTAATTTTTATTCTATTCTATAGGTACCCAACATGATTGAGAAGTGGAGCTTGCATCTATATTTTACTTGCTACTTGTGTGCATACAAAAGTTCTTCTATATATCGAGTGTTTCCTGCCAGAAGGGCGTATCCACTTAATTTGTGATTTTCTTTTTATGTAAGACCATAAGACTTTCTGGCATATCCGAAATTGTAAGAAATGTTGATATGCCACAAAAAGAGTGCAATAATTGGTTATTCTATTGAGGCAGGGAATACGGCATTCGGGCATGTCAAACAA
This sequence comes from Listronotus bonariensis, assembly GCA_014170235.1. Classification (NCBI taxonomy): domain Eukaryota; kingdom Metazoa; phylum Arthropoda; class Insecta; order Coleoptera; family Curculionidae; genus Listronotus; species Listronotus bonariensis. The sequence continues at coordinate 39,787 of JACEGR010003983.1, read as the reverse complement.
ATCGCCATAAGGGTCAAATTTTGCGAATAAAAAGAAAATTACAAATTATGTAGATACGCCCTTCTGGTAGGAAACGCTTGATATGGTATTGTGTCCAACTCACTTTTTCTAAAAAATGCACTTACAACATTTGTGAATCAGACCATCGATATGCAATAAGTTTAATCAACAAAAATATCTACTATTACTTAAAAGTTATAATATAACAAATTAAAGGAAATTAAAAAAAATCAAAGTAAGTCTCTTTTTCAGGCATTTTTTTCCATCGGTACGTCGATCCGAAAATTTTCTTATTGGTAAGATTATTTTATATTATTTTTATTCGTTGACGGATAGCGTAGGTCTGGAAAGCCCCGCCCAGCGGGTAACGCTGTCCACCGTCATAATTTCTAAACGCAACCTCTAATCGGTCTGATATGTATCACTCAATTCCAATACAAACATTGAAGCTAAAATGATAACTGATTTACGCTTCGCGAAACCTTGACTATGGCTAAATACATCACGTGTGAAAGCCAAAAACCAAAAATAGAATAGAAAAAAATAAATTTTTGACCGTTTCGGGCTGACATAAATTATAAAATAAATAAAAATAAATATAATAAAATTAAATAAAATAAATGTCGTTTGTAACCCTACTATTAGTCGTCAATAAACGTTTTGGATGCAGGTTGATGTATTTTTTTCTTCTGTAAAAATTTAAACTTTACCACTATCTATACATAAGTATTAATTTGCATCATTAAAATATTAAAATAAAGGTGATTGATTGTATTATATTATGCATTATTAAAAAATCATGTTTTGTAAAGTTTCTTTTTTAGTTGCAATTTAAAGAAAAAAATTGAGTTATCGGGTAAGACCGCCCAGAGAAAATGTCTTTGGCCAAGGTAGCACCAAACCCTGTATTAGTTATTTGACTGTGTAGATATTTAAATTGTTTTTAGAAACAACAAGAAGGTAATTTATCTATAATATTTTAAAAACCCCGGCCCACGACCACTGATGAGCCCCAGCCAGGACGAAACACAAGGAATTGCAATAAGAAGATACAAGATCGATCAGTTGACTGCTCAGCATAGTGGGGACCTGGGTTCGTCGAACCCACCAATCCTGGGGCTCAATTCTGCTAAATTGAACTCATTCGTTCGCTGAACGTATTCGTTCCGGGAGCGTATAACCTTCATCTGTTTTTTTAACGAACGAATAACCTTCACTTGTTTTTTAAAACAGGCGGTCATAAAACAGAAATCTGTATTACCATCTGACATCTGACAAAATTCAAAGTCATAACATAACCTAAAATTCCTTTAATGTGAAATTAAAGTTGAAAAAATCAGTTAACTAAGCTATTAAAAACAAAGTATACACTTTCATTGAAATACAAGAAGCAAATAAATAATAAACATTGTCCTCCGCAGCCAGAATAATCATTTGTAAGCAAAATAGTTTCTAAATCACATAACCTATAACCAAAAAGGGTTCGTGAAGCCGTCTCCTGCAGCTCCGTCGGCGCAAAAGCGAAAAAAGTGCGTGAAAGTGTTAGCCTGAAGCTCATTTGGAGTAAAATGTGAGTTGTCAAAATATAGATTGAAAAGAAAAACTATCAAAAATTACTTATTGCTTTGGAAAAGTAACTAACAAGTTATTGCATATAACTTTTTTACCATCTTCCATTTATACTTTCTAAAAGAAGGCCTTTATTGAGTGTTAGGTACTTGTACGGAATGTTAGATTAGGACAAAGACTGGAAATGGAGATTAGCAAACTACATTAAAATATTACTTAAGGTAAGTAAACTAAAGTAAACTCATACCTATTTAGAAAAAAACATTTATGGTAAATTTCTTTTTAGTTCAAAAAGGTAATATTTAAAAAAATATTTGTCTTTTTTATGCAAATTGGGTAATCGTCTCGAAAGTTGGAGCAACCCCCATTTTGACCAAATTTGATATACAGGGGCACAGAACTAATAAAAAAGGGGCTGGTTATTTTTTTTTTGCTGCTTGTGCAAAAAGACGGGGGAATATAGTGAGAATAGGAATGTTTTTGATATTGGGCAAAATCATAGTTGCTCCCTTTCAAGAGAATTACTATAAATTGTCAGTACATATCGGTAATTATTATTAGTTGAAATAAATAGGTACCCAAAGATAGCAAAACACATTTGTTACCTGCATGATTTTAAACAAAGAGTACCTAAATTATCAAAACATTTTATTGCTAGTTGTTTTCTTTTTTCATTTAATAATAATAATTTTATTTGTAGGACTCTAGAAGACTATGAATATCCCTTAGGACCATTCCAGAAGACAAAATTGCATAATAGTTCAAGAATCATATCAAATGATCGATAATAATCAAAATAATAATGCCCAACATGACTCACACATAAATTACCAAGCTTTTGTGATTTGTAAAAAAATAATAAAAACAATCAATATTATTTTTTTGCCTTTATTTTAATTCTTAGGTTTACAATAAAAAAGTACATTAGAGTATATAAAAGTTGTTTTTATAAACACTAAGTTTTTGTCCTGGAATATTTTTGCAGATAAGCTCTTGAAAATACTCCCAGTTTATATAAAATATATTTCCTAAATAATACACCAGCTTGAAAAACCAATTAAATCCAGACACTTTCTAGTGTTTTCCGTATAGTACAAATAATTTTACAATCTGGGAGTAACCTAAAAATAAGAAAATACAAATTTCAGGTTTAAATAAGCAAACGTAGGTTTTTCTCTAAACATTAATACGAGTTTAATGAGCATTATTTTAGCTTTTATCATTAGCAGGGTTAACTTAGGACATTGTAGAGTATATAAATTATAAAAGAGAAGATTAAAAGCCATTAAGTAAAAGAGAATATTGCTCCTATGAAAAGATCATTGGTTTAGGTTAGGTTTAGTTACGTAAGGGTTTTCGAGCTGTGAACTGGTAAAAGGAAGAAGAGACACGAATACAAAAAGTAAAATTGAATATCTTTTTAAAGAAACTGGGACGGTATCTCATGGATAATTGAAATAATTTTATGAAAATATTAGTATACTTTTAATGCAAATTTTACTCACAGTTGCTTTTGTTCTTCCATTTAAAAGAGCAATGAAATAATACCTTTCCATATTCAAGTGCACTCATTTTAAAATTAACAATAGACAAGTTATTAATCAGTGTTTAGGCAAAATTTTATGGGGTATTTTTGTAGCACCTTCTTTGTCTGTTATCTAAACATGGTCTTAAGTTTTGATGGGTTTCATGGGGTTCCTGGGTTAGTTGCCTTGTCATTAAAGGACTATATGTTTCTTGCAATCTCTTTTAGAAGCTAAAAATATCAAAATTTTTAAAGGGAAACAAATATAAATATAAGACATTTAAACTCACCTTTTTTCTACCTTACTTGATGCCTCATATTTAGACAAAGAAAACTATCACTAGGTAATAAACCAAAGCATTTTCAATACGTTGTTTACAGTGGAAAACATCATTTTCAACAAATTTAATATTTTTCATAAAACGGTAATAAAATTTTCTAACCTATATCTTTGGTGTATTGTGGGTTAGCTACCTACTGACTGATAGCCTAGTTTACACCGCAAAGATCTTTGGATTCTTTTAAATGAGTTTTAACTTTAGTAATAAAATCAAAATTGGGTATCAAACTTTACTATTTATGAGTTTGCATAGGATGAAAAGTATGCTTGACTTTGACAAATCTGTCATATTTTAAATTTTAATGCGGTGTTGTGCGCCAATTTGTGAAGTTGGCTATGCACCAACGAAGACCTTTTTGTTTTCATAAGAGCCTAGAGGAAATAAAGAAAAACTAATAAAACGCAAACAAAAAGGCGCTTATGAATAGTGGAATAGAGCCCCTGACTTGGAAGGTCAGGGGTGCTGAGTGAATAGACGATTTGGTTGCACAGCGTGCAATGACCCATGACGCTCGCGTCCAGGAGCTTGTCTACCAGGGGATCCCATACACACCATGCGATGCTTCGGGTACCCTGTCGTTGATAGGACTGGAGGGATTGTCTCACGTCGATCGTGTACATTTTCAAAACGTATCCTCGGTTTTTTCGTCACTGGCTGCGACTCATCAAATCGACTTCCGTAGAGTTTACTCTGCTTGGACGAACACATCCAACATAAGTTATTATCATGCTACTATGTACCTGACAGTATCGAGTGGGTTTTTGTCTGAATATTTCCCACGCAAACAAACATTATCTCTTTAAATATTGACACACATGCGGGCAAAAACAACAAATCCCTGAATCCTTTTTTATGGTCACCAGAAGAGTTGCTTACCGATCAGAAATCAAACCGACACCGCTACCTTTTTGCGTTTCCACCTGCGCGCCTGGTTCATCACCAGGGTCAGACTTTTGGTTGTTGGCTGGCATCCACGCTCGCACCAATAGATTCTCTGCGGATACATATTCCTTTTTTTATATAGAAATGGATAAGAAAAAAGCAACGAATTAACTTATTTTTAGTATATTTTTTCTCTGGTATTCATTTATACTAATATAATTAATAAAGGGGCAAAGTTTATAACTTTTATTGTTTTTTTTGTAAGGGACTACTTTTCGGAAATACTAAACCGATCATTAAAATCCTTTCACATTCAGAAAGCTAGACTATTCACGAATGCCATAGGCCAGGGCTTTCCAAACTGTGCGTCACGACGCCCTGGGGCGTCGAGGTGTCGAGGGGCGTAGCGTGTTGATGGAACAATGTGGATTTAAGATATTTTAAAAACAAAATCGATAGAAATTAGATGTTTTTTTCCAAATATATGGTAAAAGGAAAGTAAAAGAAGTAATAAATATTGGTTTTCAAAGACTTTTTTGCTCTTAACCATTTTTTTTGGTAAGACAAAAAATCAATTTAGTGCACTAATGATACTCAAGAGGGGGCAAAGTAAGGTAAAAAGTAAAGTAAAATTAAACGTTTTTTTTTTGCTCTTCAATTTCTTTTTTGCTCCCTGTATTCTTAGAATAGGAAATTTCCATTTTAAGTGAGGACATTTCTTTGATTGTCGGGAGTTCAGTTGGGAGTAAGGGCGTCGCGTCGTGAGAAAATCGCAAGTGTCCAAGGGCGTCAATTAAGTTTAGGAACCCCTGTTATATGCTATATTTCATTAGGATTAGACAAAAGTTCAGAGAAAATTAAAAATAACGCCCAAGGAAGTGGCCATGAGTCCGCTAGTAATATTATAAAGAGGTAAAGTTTGTAACTTTGTTTGTTTGTTTGTAGCCGCTAATCTTCGGAAATACTAAATGGATCATGAAAATTATTTTACTATTAGTAAGCTACACTATTCAGAAGTGGTATAGGCTATATTTAAAAATGATTAAACAAAAAATTTATACAAAAATAATGGCATATGTAGATATATCATTCAGGCCGATAAATATAGAAATCAACAGGGTCGAATTTCCTATATGAGCCTTAGTGGTTTAGTGGTAGAATGTTTGCCTGCCACGCGGGCGACGGGCCCTCTGAAAAAAAAGACAGCGTAAAAATACTTGAAGTGAAAAAAAGTTCTCACTTTCTTCCAAGTCATTTCGGAATTTACTTTTTTATCCTACCCCCCGTCCTTATTCAGTTTGGTCCCCAGTAATTTGTACCGCCTTCAAAGCCCTCTTGTTAAGCCTGCATAACACAAGCCCACAAAAAAGTCAAGACCCAGAGAGTAGAACCCACTAGTTCTTGGTATTTTAAGGTAGTAAAACGATATATGAAATTAAAAATAAATTTTAACCGTCCAATGATAAAAATAATTTCGACCTAATATCACTAGACCGCCCCAAAACCTGCCCAGGAAGGTAAAAGGTAACAATAAAATTACTATCCAGCAATTTATTTTCGTCAGTGCAACCGTATAGTTTTCAAATTTAAGGTTATTATGTTGTATCACTGGATGCCAATTTTGGATAAGATTGCACATGTGTATTACTTTCGGTTTAACCGTAAAACTGAACTTTGACATTTTAAATGGAACACCCTGTATATTTTTTAGAATTTAAATTTTACAAGTCATTCCTTATATTAAACCTTAAATATATCCATAACATTACATCTTATTAAATGGAACCCCGCCAATAAAGGCGGCGCGGCGCGTCTATATTAGCGGGGTTCTATTTAAAAACACGTAAACTTGTCCGGAGCAATTTTGAATGGTCGCGACGCGTCGCTTGTTGCGAGCACCTTTATGGGTGTTATTCGTTTTCAATTTTAAGATAAACGATATTAAGCCTTAAAGGTTTTTTTTCTAAAGATGGTAAATTTTTTGTATATAAATGTTTTTTAGAATTTAACGAATGTTTCTTTATGTGTTATTTTTTTACAACATATCTTCGAAAGTTCTTACCAAATGGAAAACTTCTAATAAAAACTTTTTATTAATGAGTTTTTGAACAGAGGACCTGTTTAGATACTAAGAAATTTTTTTTTCACATATAGTTGCATACTGAATGAACAGGGTGGTTACAAAAGATCCTGGTTTCAATTAATAACAATCGATTTTTTAAGCACATTTTTTTTCTATATTTTAATTTCTAGCTTACTGCATACTTTTAATGCAAAAAAATGTGACTTGCTTAACAGCTAAGGAGAAAAACGTGTTTTATCTTCTATTTTCCTAATATTTTAAGTTGGGAATGGTTTCTTCTCCCAAGTGAATTCCGCATGTTTAAATTATTAAATTAAAAATATTTTTTTATACAAAATATATAGGCAATGTGAGAAAAAGGGACAATCTAACGTAAATACCTGCATGTAAACATATTTGATTGGATTAGTTCCATACATCCTTTTTGTTGTTGTACTGGCCGATATCCCAATACCTATTTGCTTAACCAGCGAAATGATATTATTTTTAAGGTGAAACACATTAAGCCTATCCTTGCTTCTTTTAACACTAAGAAATCGTCTGGGCTGGATGGCATACCAGCAGTGGTTTTAAAAAATGTGCTCCAGAACTTTTACCCATCTTAACTTAGCTCTTTTGAATTTCTTACGACACAGGTATTTTTTTGGAGAAGGTGCACGTGTTACCCCTATTCCAAAGAAAGGACTATACTACAACTATAGACCAATTTCACTTTGCTTAGTTCTTTTTAAACTAATGGAGAAAATCAGTAATTTACAAATCCTTAAGTACTTAAAAAACACAAGATTTGCAAAATAGGATTTCGCCACAAAAGATCTACAGCAGATCTTCTTTCCTTCATATGACACTGCTGGAGTGTCTTCTATGGTCTTTTAACCAAACTCTGTACTTGGCCCTCTAGTTATCTTTCTGATTGACGTATATCAGTCATTGTGGATGGTCAGTCTTTAAGCTTTCACCAAGTAAATGCTGAAGTGCCTCAGGTTTCAGTACTGGCACCAACATTGTTTCTTTTTCACATCAATGACCTACTCTCGGCTACAACTAATGCCATTATAGTTTTTCCAACAAAAGTACCCTTTACTCCAGTTTTCACGTTTTTAAATCAATCCCTAAACCTGATTTAAAAAGGAAACACAAAGCGATGTGGATATCTCTTTCACAGGACCCTTACTTAATATTGGATTGGGGCATCAAAAATCTCGTCCATTTTAATGCGTCCAAAACACGAGCATCTTCCCTGTCGCGAAAACAAAAAATAACTCATCCCTTACTTATAAGCGGACAACTTTGCAGAGCAAAGACACCTTCAGCTTATGGGCGTCACATTTGAGAATAACCTTAACTGACACCTCTCTTGCCTATTGTCGGGCTGTAGGGAATTTATCGCTTTTTATAGGTACTTTCCTGGCTTCTGCGCTAAAGAATTGTTTAGTATAATTCCTCCACTCAGGTTTCCGATCAGAGAAACTCGTAGTGCCGCACGTATGCGTCCCTATATGGCCTAACTGGACAGGCCCCGGATTCCCACTTTGTTCGTTTTTTTATCTGCTCTCTCTCTTAAATCTTCAAGTATTTAAGTCCCGTGTCGACCAACTCCCTCTTACCTCGCTTACGACACCCACGGTACGTTAATATTTAGGCTTAGCCCTCGTGGACTTTCTTATGACGTGGCCTATATGTATATTTTAAGATTACTTTTATTAATGTAAATTATCATTAGGAGCAGACAAACTATTTGTTTTATATATGTTTTTATTTTGTTCTGTTAGTTATAAATATTTTATATAAATAAACATTTCGGAGAATTGAATATATTTTTAGTATTTTTTTAAGTCATATTTTTGTTATAGATCTTTTACCGAATGCGTTTACGACTATTCGTTTGGAAAATATAGCCGACGTCTAATATTTTTTTAGTACATTTAGCATAAAAATATTCTTTTTAAATTTTATTTTTTCATGAAGCATATTGTTTTAGTATACGTACTTTTTTTTAAATTTTATAATTAAAAAAATTAATACATTTATTTCATTTTTTTGGTGAGTATTGTTTTTGCCATTCTTTGATTTAGAATTAGGCACCTGCACTAACGCAAACACAAATTTTCAAACACATTTGACTTAAACCTTTTAAAAGTAACACTGTGTTTTAGTCAACTACTTACGAGTATAACAACATTTTTATGATATGTTTTTTCTTTATTCTGACATTGATTTATGATGGGTTAAATATTCGTTTTTAAAAAACAATATTTTATTTTTGTTCTGGAGACGTTTCGGGCATCTGAAATTAAAAAGTGACATCGGCACTGTTGCTAGATTTCCCAATTTTGTGCTACACGCATTTTTTCATTTTTTAAATAAAAATGCTCCGTTTATTTAAGGCGTATTAAATTGGGAGGACCAAATTAGGTAGGTTTCTAAATTTTTATTTTTTTTTTACTGGTTGCTAAGATATGACCCACTACTACAGTGGGTCATATCTACAGTACTTGGCGCCTAAATATATTTTAACCGCTAAAGCTATGTTTTAAAAAAATATGTACTTAACTGTTTTTAGGCATGCCAAATTGATTACTATTCTAACCTAAAAAATTGTTTAACTTGCAGTTTTCATTCTTAAAAACCTCACATCGTTTTTTCGGTAAAAGATTGTTTTTTTTTCTTAATATATAAACTGATAATAATAGAGAAAAACCCATTGAAAAAGGTAGAAAATATAAGAAAAAATAAAGGAAAAATAAATTACGGGCAATCTGAAGTCGAGTAGGGGGCTTAAAGGTAAAATAGGATTTTTTTCGATTTTTGGCAAAACTAAAAGTCCTATGAAAAAAGTTTAATGACAATCTTTAAGGTTATAAAAAGTTCTACAACTTTTGTATTTACACCTTCTTCACATAACCTTAGAATTCATGTGAAAAAATTCAAATAACCAAGTTTTTGGTTTTTAATTTTTCTTTTATATAAACAAAATTTTCTTTAGAAAATTTGGTAAAAATTTGCCTTTATACGTCTCAAATATACTTGTAACTTTTAAATAATTTTTTTATTTTTACATATTACTTGGACTTAATATAGAAAATTACCCTTGTTTTCATTCGATAATTTACGTGTCAAAATATTGACATTTTCAAGAAAATCGGTGGGATTTTTGTTTTTTAAAATCTCTTTTTTCTGACGGTGTAAAAAAATATACATTATCATAATAAATTTTCACAGAAAATGCATTTCCATAGGATTTGTAGTTTTGCCAAAAATTGAGAAAAACCCTTTTTTACCCTTAAAAACTCACCCCCTTCCACTTTTCGACCTCAGATCAACAGTAACTTATTTTTCTTAAAATGTTTCTTATTTTTCAATAGGTTTCATCTTACTATATTAAAAAAAAATTCTGATTCAAGTATTTTTGTATTTTCCGAGAACATTTTCCATTTTAATGTATATTTTTACACCATTAAAAAGTAGAGGTTTCAACCAATAAAAATACCACCGACTATTTTTAAAATGCCGATATTTGGACACATAAATTTTCGATTGATATTAAGTCAACATAATGTAAAAAAAAAAAAAAAATATTTCAAACCCAAAAAATTACTGTGTATTTGGGACATGCAAAGGGACTTTTTGCATCAAATTTTGTGAAAATAATTTATTTTTTGTTCAAGATAAAAATTAAAAAATATATATAAAACTTGGTTATTTAAATTTTTTACATAAATGTTGAGGTTATGTAAAGAAAGCGTAAATACAAAAGTTGTAGATCTTTTATTGCCCACAACGTTGCTATTCAACTTTTTTCATAGGACTTGTAGTTTTGCCGGAAATTGAGAAAACCCGTATTTTACACCTAAACCCCTCTCTCTCCCCTTCACAACCTTAAATCGCCCGTAATTTATTTTTCTTTTAATTTATGTTAAATTCTTTACCTTTTTCAATGAGTATTCTTCTACTTTATTTTTTTCCTCATTTTACTTCTTTTTAAGGCTTTGGCACTGGTCTATAATGTCAACAAATAAATCTGTCGTGCCACCTAATTTTCCAGCGGGTGTATTTTCGACCAGAATCCCCTTGTCTACCTACCCAAGAAAAAGGATCTGATAAGAAAAAGTACATTTTTGACGAAAAATGTACGGGCCATACAATGTTTCTGATCGGATTTTTCTAATTATTATTGAATTGATCATCTAATCTCGACAAAAATACTCCTCAAACACTTCAATTATTATTGAATTGATTACCTAATCTCGACAAAAATACTCCTTAAACACTTATATAATAACAATAACAATGTCTTTACATTTTCGGTTGCAACCAACGCATATTTCCTTCCAAAGACAGAGTTTAAGTAAGTGGTCATGGTTAGTTTTTAATTTTTTTATTTCTTACCTAAACCTAAGACTAATACACACTTCATAAATCCACTTAGGAATTATTATTTTTTTCATTCATTTATAAATAGAATCAGACCGTACAGGGATAAAAAATTTAACATGGTCAGACCGTGCAGACGTCACCCCTTTTTTATAATTGATTGATTAAAAAAATATGGTAAACATGAAGCTAATAAGAACATAATTTTATATTCATAATATTGCTCAAATCCTTTTGGTCGAAAATACATATAAAATAACGCGAACCCTTTTGCCTCTGGTCAAAATTACATGTGTTATTAAGAAGCTGCTTTAAACTTGGTCGAAAATATATAGGCCCTTATTTTCCTAGCAACCATATATTATTGGAATTAATTAAACTTTACTGCTGCACGTCACTTTAAACGCCATAAAATTAAATGTTTATTATTTCAGTCAATCCCAACCAGACGTTTATTTTCCATATATCCTCTACCTCCACCCGGTATAAACTATTAAATATCCTTTCCGTCCGTTCCCCTTCTTCTCCTCCAACGAAATTTGAGCCGGAGTGCAAAAGGACCACGACGTCAGCCCATCAAGGATCGACCGATCCCCGAATTGCATTTCCCCCGTTCCTTTCTTCCAACTTTCCCCCGAAAATGGAGACACGCAACCAAAGCCGAGAGGCGCAAGAAGAGCGCAGGGACAGGGGATAGTTTTTTTAGGAGGTCATGAACGTAGAAAATACACAACTTCATGATATTTGACAATATGAATAAGTGTTTTCATTGCTATTTTTATTGAAACTGAGTAAAATCTAATTAAAATTGCGTTAGAAATATTTTACAGGGTGTTCAAAAGAAACTTGCCAATCAAGTTATCTGCGAAAAGAAAAAGAATTGGGAAAATCGCCGAAACCCGTCAAGATATTTACTAAGGGAAAACATTTTTTACAGAAGGTGGGAACCCTAAGGCCTCGACCACGATACCTAAGCGTAAGCGGTCAGCGTAGAGCGGGAAATGTAAGAGCGCTGTCTTTGATCTTTATGCGCGAATAAAACAACTTTTTTTTAATTAGCTGGCTGCAATATTCCTGAGATTAAAAGCCCTGCCGCTGGCCGCTCAAAACGAACAAATATTATCCGTGGAGCGTTTTTAATGTATATAAACTGGTTTAAAGACGCTGTTTACCACAAAATATTGTAGTCATGACCGGCAACATAAGGAGATTTGACACTTTCCGCTTGACGCTTACGCTTGTTATCGTGACAGAGACCTTGATCACTAGGGTAATCACCCTAAAATTCTAAAATGAGAAGGAGGGTCGAGTGATTGATCATTTTAAAGCTCTTGACGAGTACTTTATAACTCTAGAAAGAAACTCAATGCCTTCACCTACTACAAAATGGCGGTACTTTAAATATTATTTTCAAATTCTAAGCACCCTGTATATTATATAACTGTTAAAAAGACCTTTTAAAGAGAATAATACCTTATTAAGGATTATAACTTTATTAGTTTCGAAAATATCGCTATATAAATCAAGTAATCAGGTAATATTAAAGTACCGCCATATTGGAGAAGGTGAAAATATTTACTTTATATTCTATGGTTATAAAGTACTGGCCGAGCTTTAAAATGATGTATCACTCGAGCCTCCTTTTATTTAAACGTTTTGGGGTGTTGGCCCTGTTGGTTAAAGGGGCGCCTTTCATTTTTTGTAAAAAAAAGTTACCTCTCATTAAATATCTTGACGTGGTCCGGCGACTGTCTTAAATCTGCCCCGTTTCGCAGATACCTTGAGTGGTAAGTTTTTGAATGAACACCCTGTAGAATTCTGCGTGGGTACTCTCTTAAACCATTTAGAAAAAGCTTTATGAAACTTTATTTAAAAGTTAGTAGTTTTAAAGACAATAACAATTTAAAATCACCAGAATTGTGTTTTCTGAGCTGATTAACATCATAATATCCCAAACACAAGTAAACATATATGGGTCACGTAATATGCAGCAAAATAGTACTTTTTTATGGAATCCTACAATTTTTTTAAATTTGCAGTTAGTTTTAAACAGGGCTACTTCTAACAATATTAATGAACAATATTGATATTGGCTTATGATATAATTAAATATGATTAAATTTTGTATATTGCCGTTAAAAACACAAAAAAAAGGTTATCCAAAATTATAAAACGTGTAAGAAAGGTATTTAAAAGAAAACACTTTAGTTATTTTTAACGTCATAAAAAAATGATGAATACATCATAAAAATGAAAAAAATCCGCCACGTGACTGGTAAATCAAGATAAAAAATTGTTGTGTACTTTGTGCAAAGTTGTGTTTTCCAGAATAAGGGATGGCGCTCACTGAATATAAATAATCTAAAAGCTGTGTCCGACGCGCAACAATTTGGCTTGCCGATGCCGCTTCACGCCGCATACCCAGCCAAATTGTACCAAAACCGTATTTCTTATAAAAACATGTCCATAAGTGCCAACTTAATTGATATCTCATTTAATTACAATTTTTAACTCTTAACTTATCTATAGAAAAACTACCAACTATTGAATTAAAATTTATAAAGCTTTGTTTAAGTAAAATTTTAATAAAATGCCAAATTAAGATAAGAATTGTGATATTCTTAAAAAAAAGATCTTTTGCTGCATATCACGCGTCCCGTATGTACAATGGTTTTTAACATTATAAAGTTAATCAGTTAAAAACAATATTATTAATAGAATATTTGTTATTTAAAATAATTGCCAATTTGTTTCTGAATCGTAAAAATCTTTTTTACCTTTAAAACTACTTTTCTTCTGCAAATTTGCAACTATCAATCGACTCTGAGTAAAGAAAATAAATGTATCATAGGACCAGGACCGACGTGTTTCTACCTAACAAGCACATCCTAAAGGGTTTTACCTTTAATTTTTCTACGCCGCTGAACACTTCCAAAAACCTTTCCTAACACCTCCTTAACCTACCCCGCGCCCGCATCCAACTGCACCCGTCCGTGCATCGATTTTCGATGAGCCCGAGCGGGGGTACTTTGCCTCTTTGGGAGGCCACCCCATTCCACCCACAAAGCAATGCACCGTACGCCTACTCCCTCCCCTACCGCCCAGGCGGCCGAAATTGATTCCGGGAGGATGAAAGGGCACGCCGGAAGCCGCCGCCAGCTTTCGGACAGAATTATGCGTCTTTGGACGAATCGGCAGAAACTGAGAGAGGCAATGAACGTATGGATAATAGATTTGATTCAATTATAACTGTTGAGAATTCTACCGAAAAAAGATTATAAAATATAAATAGAGAGTAAAAACTATAAATTGAATAAAACTTACCTTGGATTTTTTTAATTTTGAGACAGTCTACAAAGTTTTTAAGCTAATACAGTTTTTAACATTTTTCTAAAGAAAATAAAACCCCTTATTTCTCATTCTGCTTCTATGCTATTGATGAAAACTTTATCCTGTATGAGTGAGTACAACGAATTACCTAACTTTCACGGTTTAAATTGAACAAATACGTTTGACGTTGGATGTCGGGCACACACACAGGTCGACCGGAGAGGTTGTAAAGTTTTTTTCGTCTGTTTATTTTAATAAAGGCGACCGAAGCAATATACAAAAACAATTATTTTTTCCCTGAACTTCAATCATAATAAAATAAAGCTTATAACACTCCTCAATAGTGTAGCTTTCTAATTGTGAAAGAGTTTTTATAATAGGTTCAGTATTTCCAAAGATTAGCGGCTACAAACAAACAAAGTTACAAACTTTACCTCTTTAAGATATTATAGGTATAGATTGGAAAAATTTATAGTTATTAAATAATGGCAACAGAATGTTTGAAACAATGCAATAATTTTCTTAGATTGTTTTAATGTCTTTTTTTTAATTAAAAATGTGAAATTATAACTGAACTTTAATAAATCACTTTATGATTGTAAATGTAATTTAAATATTTATTTCACATTTAAAAGTAACCTTAGCTGGCATAAACACATTGTATCTATAGCCACGGCAGCTTCAAAAAAGCTTGGATTTCTCTTTCGAGCCAAAAGTATTTTTCCGCTTCTAATTTATACACTTTATATGTGTACCAAATCCGAATTCCCTTGGAATATTGTTCTCATATCTGGGGTATGGCGTCCCCCACAACACTAAGCATTATTGATTCTATTCAAAGAAGAGCTATTCGTCTCATTAATGATCCTTCACTTACAGAAAGGCTTCTCTCTCTTGCCCATCGTCGGGCTGTGGGGGACTTATCGCTTTTTTATAGGTACTTCCATGGCTTCTGCTCTGACGAATTGTCCAGTATAGTTCCTCCACTCACGGTTCCCAGCAGAGAAACTGGTTCCGCGCGTATGCATCCCTATACGATCCAACTGGACAGGCCCCGAACTTCTCACTTTGTTCGTTCTTTTATCCCTAGAGTTTCTAGATTGTGGAACCTGCTGCCCGCGGAGGTCTTTTCTTTCCCCCCAAATCTTCAAGTATTTAAGTCCCGTGTCAACAAACTCCCTCTTACCTCGCTTAAGACACCCACGGTACGTTAGTATTTAGGCTTTTAGCCTTCGTGGTTTGTCCAAAGATAAAAAAAAATATCATAGAAAGGTGTCAAAATTAAATAAATGTAATTTACGGGGTGTTCCATTAGAAACTAAAAACTTGTGTGCATGACTATGGTTTTCATAAATTCTTTTTGCCGGACACACACACTCAGGTCGACCTGACCGGTGCACCTGTAAAGGTTTTCCAGCCCAGGCGATCTTTAAATTACCTCCGGTCGACTGGAGAGAAATAACTGTACAGGGTGGCTCGAATTCGACGCTCATCATTGGGATTTCGGAAACCGTTAGAGATACAGGATCGGTTAAATGGAGGCAAAGTTGCGCAATTTGATGCTTAATAAAATGCCGGTTTGCGTTTTAAAAATTCCGAGTACTTTCGAAGATATTCGAAAAAACCGGAATTTTCAATTTTGGTTTTTATTGTTTCCTGGCTATATTTGTTAAGATAACTTAAAATGAAAAACACGTTTTCATGGCCACTTTTTCTGCTCTATAATTCAGTGTGATTAAATATTGAATCTGACGTTTCGGCTTCTGGCGACCATCATCAACTTAATTTTTTAAATACGGACCTGGTATTTTTTCAATTTAATTAAATCCTTTCATCACTCTTAAAACACTATATATCGCCACTTTGATATTTGCCGACGTTTCGTACAGAAAATTCCATCGCCAGAATATTGACTATTTATTTTACCATAATACGGCCCTGAACTACATTTTTAGGTAAGAAGGTAAAAAAAAGAATAAATATTATTACATATTCGTAATCTTTTTATTGCAACTCATTAATATCTAACAGCGGAAATAACTTTATTAACCGAAAATTTCATGAATATTAGATATAAGAAACAAAAAGGTAGACAACAAATCAGCTTACATAAACAATTTGTAATACTATCTTGATGCCCATATTAAAAATAAACATAATTTAATCACTATTATAAGTGTTCAAAGAGATAACCTTTCGCCTCGATGCATTTTCTTGCTTTGCTTTGTATTTTTAATACAGCTCGATTAATTGTTCTCGCAGGAATGGCAGCGACTTCCCTTATCAAATTTTGTCGTAGGACTTAAAGGCGTGAGGTGCATTTTTAAATAAACGGTTCTTAAGATATCCCCAAAGGAAATAATCTAGGGGCTAAGATCTGGGCTCCTAGCGGGCCATCTTGCAAGACCATTTATTAGGAAATATATGGTAAAGGAATTGGGCTACTTCCCTTCCATTGTGGGCAGGTGCTCCGTCTTGCTGCCACCATATTTCTTGAAATACTGCCAAAGGTTAATTATCTAGGGCGTCTAAGACATCATTCCTAATCAAATTTAGATATCGTTCGGAAGTTAAGGTTAGGTTTTTACCTAAAAATGTAGTTCAGGGCCGTATTATGGTAAAATAAATATGCTATATTCTGGCGATGGAATTTTCTGTACGAAACGTCGGCAAATATCAAAGTGGCGATATATAGTGTTTTAAGAGTGATAAAAGGATTTAATTAAATTGAAAAAATATCAGGTCCGTATTTAAAAAAATTAAGTTGATGATGGTCGCCAGAAGCCGAAACGTCAGATTCAATATTTAATCACACTGAATTATAGAGCAGAAAAAGTGGCCATGAAAACGTGTTTTTCATTTTAAGTTATCTTAACAAATATAGCCAGGAAACAATAGAAACCAAAATTGAAAATTCCGGTTTTTTCGAATATCTTCGGAAGTACTCGGAATTTTTGAAAACGCAAAACGGCATTTTCTTGAGCATCAAATTGCGCAACTTTGCCTCCATTTAACCGATCCTGCATCTCTTACAGTTTCCGAAATCCCAATGATGAGCGTCGAATTCGAGCCACCCTGTACACTATTTTGCTCCAGTAACGGTAAAAAATTGAACGTATTTTTGCAAAGTAATAAAATTAAAAATTGACATTATACAGGGTATGGCAAAGATTTCAAAGTTATCATTTTTTAAGTTAATAATATAGACTTCATTATAACCGCAGTGACGGTGTCTTTGTTTAAGTAATATAAAAAAGTTTTTGAAGAACAACAGATGGGTAAAGACCGCTTTTTATTCGGATCTACGACTAATTCAAATTTCCTATTTTATAATAAAAGCAAATTGAAAACGAAATAACATTAATATCTAAACTAACGACTTTCACTATATTATGAGTCTTTTAAATTTTTCTAATGTTTTTTTTTTGGTGTCCAGTGTTGGGTTTCGTGTGGTTTCGAAAACTAAGTAAAGTTGAAAAAAGTCAAATAATAAAGAAGAAAAGGATACATCTTACTTTTGTGGTATTTTTTCAATTAATTTCAGTTAATTTAAGGCTATTTTATTTTCAACCTTTTTTTTTCTTTTTTTATCAGCTGCTTAACTAAGCTGTAATTTTTAAATATTTTCCAAGACCGTAAATAATATACAAATAGACTAAGGGTACATCGTTATACTGGATCCGATTTAACCGATCGGATAAAACTTAATCTGACAAAAAATTGCGATATACGCATTTCAGATTGAGTAATGGATTGGATTGAACGCCAAAAGTCAATCCTGTTTTTCAAGTGATTCAAATTGAGTTCACTCCGATCACAGGATATATTTATACTATATTCACGGTTTTGGAAATGATTTGAAAATTGACAGGTTAGAAACACAGCTGATGAGTGTAGAAACAAAATAGTGGGAAATAAAATAAGCTTAATTAGTTGCTAATGAAAAGAAATGAAATGAAATGAAATGAAATGAAATGAAATGAAATGAAATAAAATGAAATGAAATGAAATGAAATGAAATGAAATGAAATGAAATGAAATGAAATGAAATGAAATGAAATGAAATGAAATGAAATGAAATGAAATGAAATGAAATGAAATGAAATGAAATGAAATGAAATGAAATGAAATGAAATGAAATGAAATGAAATGAAATGAAATGAAATGAAATGAAATGAAATGAAATGAAATGAAATGAAATGAAATGAAATGAAAAGAAATGAAAAGAAGTGAAAAGAAATGAAAAGAAATAAAAAGAAATGAAAAGAAATGAAAAGAAATGAAAAGAAATGAAATGAAATGAAATGAAATGAAATGAAATGAAATGAAATGAAACATGATACAAAAAAATAAAAAACAAAATTTTCACAGCTCTAGTTCTTTTAGTTATACCGAAAGTATGTGTCAACTTTCTTATTTTAAATAAAAAAAACACTCTTCGTAAAATTCTAAAAATATTTAATAATGACCTTTACCTACATCACACCGGTTTTGAATTATTTTAAATTTTATGTCAAAAATGACGTTTGCAAGCCTTTACATAACAATCTTTTTTTAGCAACATACTTTCATAAGAATTGAGGTTAGATTCCTTGTAGCAAAAGACCTTATTTGGAAACTGTATTGATGTTTTATCAATAAATAAATACAGGGTGGTCAAAAATAATCGTTAAAAATTATATTTACAAAAGCATTAAAAGTATATTTTTTAAATAGAAAGAACTATCTTTTATTATCTTACCTATTAAGCATTTAAAATTATGACAAGTTTGTAAAAGAATATATATTTTAAAAAAATAGTTTTCGAAATATTAACAATTTATTATTTATGTATTCTGACCATCGACCTAGTATCCTTTAATTCTGACAATACTGTTAAGTACGGGTATGGTGTAGTTGGTTATGACGTCACATCTTGCCTTTAGGGCCAACTAGAAGCAATAATAGCCAAACTAAAAGCCGCATTTAACAGCATTGTTAAAATAGGTAAATATTAAACTATATAATAAATATATAAAATATTTAGAAAAATATAAATATTTAAAATAAAAAAATTTATACAAACGTACCCTTATTTTTATGCTTAATAGAAACATGGGTTTGCAGGTTTATGTCAATATAATTTTTTAAGATTATTTAATCTAACCCCAATTCCTATTTAAAGTTTTTGTTTAGAAAAAAAAATGATCGATATATAATGGCTTGCAAAACTAATTTTTGACATAAAAATTAAAATCAGGCAAAAACAGTAAAACTTAGTTATAGCATATGCATAACATATTTTTATAATTTTACGCAGAAATTAAAAAGCAAATAAAATATAGGATGTTCCATTTAAAATAAGAAAGTTTTTAGTAACTCTCGGTATACCGGATGTGCTAGAACTGTAAGATATTTTAGTTGTATGTCCTTCGCTGACTTTATGATGTTGCAAAATTTTCAAAAATTCAACAAAACCCACTTTTTAAGTAATCAATCGCAGCATTCCCCTGTGGGAACCCGGTATATAAATCACAAATTTCAAAACTGTTTCACATCTAGCAACGAAGAAAAGCTGTCAATACTTTCGTAGACATCAGATACAAAGGAAAGACATATACTTTTTTCCTAATTAATCAGAAATCATCTTTCCTGTAATTTGTATTTTTTTAATTTCAATGAGCGTACCTTCGTGACCAAATACGCTTTTTTACAAATTAAACCTTGCCACTTATTATACAAATTATTATCATGTAAAAATATCGTATTAATTTTACCTTTAATCACATTGCAAAGGTGCGCTTTTTATAAAACAACGAAAAACATGCGTGTCATTAAATAAAATCGTAAAAGATATCTGATCGTCTTGCATTCATGTATTTAAGGTATGGGAAAAAATAACAATACTGAGAAACGCTTTAATGATTTGATAGACAGTATTAAAATAAAATAAAATTGAAAATATAAAATAGATATTTATTTTTCTATAGTAAACCCTAGACTCCTATGTAAAGTATAAAACCAGTGTCGGACTGGGCCACCGGGCAAAAAATAAATTACACATTTTTACTTAAGATTGGTAAATGGATATTGGATATTAAAAGAATTAAAAAACAAATAATAATTTAGTTTTTTCCTTTTGTTATATTATTTTCTTTAAAGAAAATATTAATGTTTTTCTTTAATCATATTTAAATACTGCGATAGCCAACTTTAATATCGTTACCCTAAATTTTATAGGAAAAAAATGTTTATTTGGCCTAAAACTTGAAATAATAAATTGTTAGTTAATTTGCACTTAATAGTTGTAATATTATGACTGAAGGTATGGGGTTTTAGGGTAACGTTTGGTCTTTGTCAAGTAGTTATATTAATTTCTTTTTTTTCTGTTTAAAAATATTTTTAAACAAAGGTTATGCAAAAAAATATATACAAAAAAATAAAATGACAACCAAACGATAAAAAACTAAATAATTAAATAAATAATTTTGCACCCAAAGTGTCGTTTAAAACCAAGTTTATGATTCATGTTTAACATTTTTTTTTAAATTAATTCATTAAGAATCTTTAAATTATATCCATAATTTATTTAAATAATTTTAGAAAAATTGTTAAAAGTGGATTTTTTAAAGAGTTAAGGTTGATTCACAATATACGTCCCGTTTACTTTTCATATCCATGACATACACCGTAACCTCCCCTCTCACTTAATGTCGATTTAGAGAATAGATAGTGAACATATACCGGGTGTCCACGAGATCACTTTTTGGCTGCCATTTTTTCCTTATCGATACTGACGAAATTTGTAAAATTGTTAGACTAATGAAAAGTCATTTTTGGTTGTATTAGGTTTTCACGACTTCCGGTTTTACCGAAAATGACTGAAACTTTTGATTTTTAAATGGGACACCCTGTATATTTTTGGTTTTCCAGATTCTTCAGATAATTTTTAGTCGAAATACAATATTGTTAAAACAAATTCCGGTCAATTTTCATTTTTAAATAAATTTTTTATTTTTTATCTAGAGTTCTATGATCATTCTTAAATCACTCCTTATACTTTACTTACTTTCAGATAAATACAAAATCGATTTTATCTTATTAAAGTTTTTTACTAGAGGGCTCCAAACTTCACTTTTATAATATTTCTAAATGCAGTATTTTAAAGCGAATCCAACGATGTAAAACAATACGACACTTTACTTTATTTTCTTTTAAAAACAACATTTAATATGTAAGTAAGTAGTCCAGACAAGGCTGAAGATAGAAAAGTTCAATTTTCTCTGCGAAAAAAGCTCCAAAAACATCCAAATTGACTATTCATCTTTAAATTGTGTGCTCCTTCGTCTGGTCTCATCAGCATTTCGGTAGGAATCCTCCTTGAGCCATTCTAGTGGAAATAAGCCCGCGAAACCTAAATAAAATATTTCAATTTTTTTCAGCGAAAAAGGGTCAAGAAACATCCAAAAAAAATTGGATATTCCTCTTCAAATTTTGTCTTCTTTATTCTCGTCCCATCAGTATTTGGTTAAAAATCCTCCGTGAGCCATCCTTTTTCAAAAACTTTAAAAAATAAGAAACAAAAGCTCGCTTGTCAAAAAAACAAAAAAACCCCGAACTAGGAATAGCCAACGTTTTTCCGCCGTCCGGATCCGAAGGTGGAAGGTTTTTTGCTTAAGATGGTTTCCGCCTAAATGGTTGGTCCAATAGCGAACGAAGACAATATTTTTTGAAAGGTAATTTGAGGAAGGACTTTTATTTTTGGACGAACGCAAAAGATGGTTTGTCAAATCACGTTGGACCAACGTCGTTTGGTGTAAAAAAACGTGGAATTTTGTTTTTTTGTTTTTTTATTATTTTGTTAGAATTTAATTCTTTAGAATTATATTCTAATCTTTTTTAGTTTTTTAAGATGTCCTAAATTACACTGGAGTTTTATAATTAAAGATTAAGATAAATTATATATCTTAAGTGCTCTATTTAAATATTTTATATTTAGTTTACAATGATTAATACACTTTTTTATTTAATTTAAATCTGTAGAATTTTTAATTATTTGGTAAACACTACTTATTTTTTTTAATATTTGATCACTTAGTATACCAATATTATTTTCCATAATTTATTTTTTCTCAAAAAACTCTAAAGAGACTGTTGATTTTTTCTCATCTTCATGTTGTAGTAGTCCACGACTCACTAAATAATATTTTCCCGTATTGAATTCTCAATTTTAACTAATTTAGTTATTCAATATTCTTTGTTAATTTCTAATTCTGTAGTCTTTTTGGTTTCCTTAAAATTTAAGAGGGATTTTTCATTAATTTTGTTTAAATCCATTTTCTAAAATATAATATTTAAATCAATTTAATTCTATAAAATATATAAAATAATACTTACCAATAATATGTTCCTTTAACTGATAATATTAAACTATTAAAATATCAACCAAAACAGGCTTTTTATACCTTCTTTCAATATTATTCATACCTTTCACTTTTAAAAAATTATATTTATATCCTTTTACAGGCTTGGTCGTAAAGGTTAATTTAAATAGTGAATGTAACAAAATAATAAAAAAACAAAATTCCACGTTTTTTAAACACCAAACGACGTTGGTCCAACGTGATTTGACAAACCATCTTTTGCGTTCGTCCAAAAATAAAAGTCCTTCCCCAAATTACCTTTCAAAAATATTGTCTTCTTTCGCTATTGGACCAACCATTTAGGCAAAAACCATCTTAAGCAAAAAATCTTCCACGTTCGGACCCGGGCTGCGGAAAAACGTTGGCTATTTGACTTTTTTCTTTCTTATTTTTCTAAGTTATCGTATTTGCCATAAAAACAGAAACTAATAAAATTTGTTGTAAAAACAATTGCTTGAGTTCTTTAAAAAGTTTCACAAATAAAAACGTAGTTTTGTGTTTACGATGTTACGATGTAAGAATAATTTTAAGGTAAATTCGGTAATAAAATATATTTTTTGTCAATACCATATTTAACCTAAAATTATTATACCATCGTGGGAAATACATAAACACAAACAAATGTTTTTTTAACTTTTAACGGAACACAAGCAATTGTTTTTACAAAATATTCTATTAGTTTCCGTTTTCATGACAACTAGGATGAATGGCAACGTACGCCATTCAGTATCAAAAAATAATTTACCTACAAAACAAATGTTGTTCCTTAAAAGAAAATGAAGTAAAGTAAGTGTCTTAGTGTTTTACATCGCTAGCTTCGCTTTAAAATACTCTAACTATTTAGAAATATAACGAAAGTAATATGGTCCTATTTAGCTTTTGAGCTAAAGGGGAAAAAACTAAAACAGTGAAGTTTAGAGGCCTCTATTAAAAAAAAAATTAATAAGATAAAATCGATTTCGTATTTTACTAAAAGTATGTTAAGTATGAGGAGTGATTTTAAAATGATCATGGCAGTATCGATGTAAAATAAAAATTTAATTTAAAAATAAAATTAGACGATTTTTTTTTAATTATGTGTTTTGATTTAGAATGATCCAAAGAATCCAAAAAACAAAAAATGTTCAGGTTGTTCCATTTAAAAATGAAAAGTTCCAGTCATTTCTGGTAAAACAGGATGTCGCAAAATCCTATCATATACACCAAAAAATGACTTTTTATTAGTCTAGCAACCCAACCAAATTTTGTCAGTATCAATAAATAAATAAAAAAATGGCAGCTGGAAAGTGATCTCGTGGGCACCCGGTAGTATATGTTTTTCGTGTTTTAATATTTTATGCGAACGGAACATGACGGTAAAGCAGTAATCGATAATCTGCTTCACTTTTAAAGCCTAGACATTTTGGTTAAAAAAATTAATTTGGTAATAAAATACTTTATCTGTTTACTAAAATAATAATAATTTTTAATTGCAAAAATAGTCAGATTTTTAGTAATTATCTAGAAAGTTGAGGCAACGTTGAGGCAATGTTTACGAATTTTGATATACGGACATTTATTGGAGCTCTAATACGATCCAAAAAAATATCAATCAAAACGTTTCGTTTCCCAGATACCCATTATCAAACCTAAAAATCAAACTAACCTTATTTTTACTATATTCATTAACTTTACCTGATTAAACAATTATTTATTTAACATTAAATTGGTACATATTTTTAACAAAATAAAACCTTTTAAAACCTTTGTTTTAATTGATTTTAAACCTTCTCTTATATTAATTTATTGTTTTCATTTAAATTAAGATAATGGTGACCTTAAATATGTAAATAGATATAAAAAAATTTAGAAATGGTGTAAATCAAATATTGTGTGCCACTTAAGCTTCAAATAAAGAACTGTATGCAAAAAGAACGGAACAAGAACATACTGAAAATAAGGTTAGTTTGGTTTTGAAATTTAAAACAACATCCATCGGAAAAAAAAATTAAGTTTGTGACCCTTCCGTCATAAAAATCGGGATTAATGTAACGTTCAAAACAATGCAAATTTGAATATTTAAATCTGTTTAGATCAAATTATCATGAACTTCTGCCCGGTGGGCCAAATGGTCTAAATCAGATGTATTTTGTTATATAGAAACATCAAACACTAATTTAGAAACTATTTAATGACAGTATAGACCGGTTAGTATTTTTTTTTATTAGCTATGAGTGACAACAACACAACCAGACAAAATATGAACTACCAGAGGCTGGCTGTCAGTCCTGACCGAGTTATATGTATGTCAGTAGCAAGAAACAGAAAAATTAATAAATGTTATAAATAATAGTGAAAAAATCTTATAAAAGATATGTTACAGTTTAGTAAAAAAACCACTTACTTTCGATATTACCATTTGATTCTAAAAACCTTTTCTATTTGCCACTTTTCTATAAGATTAAAAATAAAGTCAGTTTTGTCCTGGTCTATTTTCACATTTATCTAATTTTTGGTGTACCTATACAAGACAACACATTTTTGTAATTTGATTTTTTAAGAAGAAAAAGAATTTTCCATGAAGTTTTTTTACATAAAATTTTTGGTCGCTTCATGCTATTGTAACGTCTAATCTTGGACATTCTGGATAATGTTAACAGTATATTAGTCTGGTCAACATGTATGTACCTTTTTAGTAAATTTTTGTATTTTCTTCGAAAATTACGATCGAGGTGTCATTTGATTCGGAATATTGTATAGAAGTTTAAGAAAAAGTCCCGAATAGGGGCCGATAAATATTGCAAAGGATATAAACAATAAATGAAAAAAGGAGGGGTTTGGGTTTTTTTGAATATCTAAAAAAGATTTTAAAAGACAAATTTCCCAAAAAAGTCCTACCTCCCGGAACTGTATCTTGAATATTTATAATTTATACAGAGCATTAGCCCTAAATCGGGCAGTTTGACTTCCGCGCGAGGTCCGTCCCTCGGACACGGCAACAAATAAAAATCAGTTTGTCATATAAACTATGAAAATAATAGAATAAAAAAAAATTGTTCAATAAGGATAATAATGATACGCCAGAAAAAAAAATTATCCTCATTTTTCCATTAGTTATCCATTAGTTAATTTACAACTTTTTTTAATTGTATGGTGACATAAAAAGTCCGATTATTATTAAACTACAAAATTTAGATTTTTTTACGTTGTTGGGTTATTCTTAAGAGGTACAGAAATGTATTCCCGTTAAAAAAAAATTAAAAATGTTCATTTTCTACTTTTTAATAATAATCAAATACTGCAAAAAAAACACAAATTTGTGATTTTTAACAGTCTTTGATTGTCGTTCGTTTTCATATTACAACTTCAAAACTGTTTAAGACATTCTCATAAAATTAGGCATGCTTCTACCAAGCACCAACGTGATTTTTTTAATGTAAAATATTCTTTAATATTTCTACCAGGGGCGTCTCTACGGGATAAATATTAAATACTTTTAAAAAGAAAAAAACTACGCCAATGCGATTTCCATAAACAAAAATCATTCTTTGAATCCTCACTTACTTTACAACAAACAGCGTAAAAAACTAAAAATATGGCAACAGACTACTAGTTTAAAATAATTTTGCTATACCAAAAATACATCAAACACAATTTATTTTTTTACGCATTAACGGTGCATCAAAGAAAGAAAACTGAAAACACAAATTTGTTGCAAAATAAATTTTAAAAATAATTTTTATTTAAAAAATAAGCCATAGCATATACTTTTTTAAATCCCCAGCCCATCTTGCTCGGACGCCACTGATAGAAGTAATTAAAAATCTCTTACATCCAAAAATGCCTATTGGTGATTAGTAGGTGCGTCTTAAATTTTATAAAAATATCTCGAACAGTTTTAAAGGTATGATAATAAAACATTGTTTTTTTTTTTTTAATTTGAACACCCTGTAGCTTAAAAGTCAAGAGGTTTGGAACATATGTTTATACAAACTTTTTTAAGTAAGCTAAGAAGTCATACCCTTTAGCCATCAATTAAATTACACCCAGTATAATTTCTGGTATAAAAATATGTGTTTTTTCATTCTTTTAGATTTATCATAGAAGAAAACGTATTAAGGGTGATACGTTTTTAAAGTTACACCCTGTACATAATAATTGTTCGTGTTAAGTTTTTCTGGTAAAACAAACTTTGGTAGATTATATCATAAAAAAAAATAAAAACTTTAAACTACTGCGTCTATAGTATTTGCCTAATAAGCTCTAGATATTATTAATAACCTGCTTACCAAGCTTTACGTAGTATCATGAAGAAACTCTCACGCATATAATATGTTGTTTTTTTATGTTTTACAAAATTTACTTTAATAAAAATGCATATGTACAAATCAGATAAAACGTTTGTTTCTTAGGCATTTTAATGACTCGCTTCTTTTATTTCTTCGTGCATCAAATTAAAATGTATATTAAGGATTGTTTTTGCGTATTCACTTATAGGTTGATTAAAAATTCTGCATTTATAAAAAAATTTCATATTATACAGGGTAACTCTAAAAGGTCTGTAAAAAATACTATTACAAACTTCCAGTGCTCAAATACAACAATCTAATGCATTTATTTTTGAAAATTAACCGTTTGCAAGATACTGGCTCAAAGTTTTTTTGTTTAAAATATGGCTTTAGGGAAATAATTTTAAGTGTTGGAAATGAAAATGTGCTCACGGTTTAGTTGCAAAATGTGGAGAATGTTACCTACATTCCTTTGCTTATGTTTCAAATGCCATTGCATTTTTGACCTGGGTATATTATCGTTTAGATTTTCTATTCTCATATATATATCTTTATAAAAAATTTACCTTTCTGTAAGAAATATATAAGAGTTCGGTCCCATAAATATTTAGGCGTTCTTTTAAATCTTTGGACAATCCACGAAGGCGCAAAGCCTAAATACTAACGTACCGTGGGTGTCTTTAGCGAGGTAAGAGGGAGTTTGTTGCCACGGGACTTAAATACTTGAAGATTTCGGGCAGAAGGTTTTACATTCTAGAAACTCTAGTGATAAAGGAACAAACAAAGTGGGAAGTTCGGGGCCTGTCCGGTTGGACCGTATAAGGATGCATACGCGTGGCACCACGAGTTTCTCTGTTGGGAACCGTGAGTGGAGGAACTATACTGGATAATTCTTCAGAGCAGAAGCCATGGAAGTACCTATAAAAAAGCGATAAATCCCCCACAGCCCGACGATGGGCAAGAGAGAAAAGCCTTTCTGTAAGTGAAGTATCATTAATGAGACGAATAGCTCTTCTTTGAATAGAATCAAGAATGCTTAGGGTTGTGGGGGACGCCATGCCCCAGATTTGAGAACAATAGAAACAACAGGGAGGTCGGATTTGGGACACATATAAAGTGTATAAATTAGAATCGAAAAAATACTTCTTGGCTCGAAAGAGAAATCCAAGCTTTTTGAAGCTGCCGTGGCTATAAATACAATGTGTTTGTGCCAGTTAAGGTTACTTTCAAATGTGACGACCACGAGATTAAAGGTATCTTTTCTCTGTAAAACTCGGCCGCTCATAAGTAGAGGATGAGTATTTGATGACTCTTTTCGCGACAAGGAACATGACTGTGTTTTAGATGCATTAAAATGGACGACATTTTTGGCGCCCCAATCCAATAATAAATTAAGATCCTGCGAAAGAGACATCTGCATTGCTCTGCGTTTATTTTCCAAGTCAGGTTTAGTGATGGGTTTAGGAACCTGAAAACTGGAGTGAAGGGTACTATGGAATGGAATTAGTTGTGGACGAGAGAAGGTCGTTGATGTGAAGAAGAAACATAGTTGGTGCCAGAACTGAGCCCTTTTTACTTACTTTTAAACAGTGTGGAAATTAGCGAAAATCATCTTATTAATGTTAGATTACACAGTATATTTCTAATATTAAAAGAATAATAAAATTTCCCGAAAAATAAAAACATAAACAAGAATTGACATAACCCCCCAAAAACAACTTTCATGACTGCTCGCTCAGTGACCTGGTGTCAGGTAAGTAGATTAAATTAAAAATCTACCTCCTGACAACTAGTTAAATCTTTTTTTAATCCCTTAATTAAAATCTTTAGGCTGGCAGAACACGATCCACTCTTATCCATTCCTAAATAGAGTCAGACCCTTCCGACGTTGCAAATGCTTTCCATATTTTGCATATGGTATAACTGACGTTGGTAGTCGTTTTTCTTACTTTAGGAAGGAAATAAAGAATTTTACCTGGCAATCTCTTGGTCCTGCATGGATTAACTTTGAAATTTTAACAGAAGGTAGAGAATAGCCCAAGGATCAAAACCTATAATCGAACAGAAGGGCGCCGAAACCCTTGGGGGTGAATTTTTTTTTATTTAATTTTAATTACAGAAATCTAATTAAAAAGTAATGCTAAACAAAAAGCGTTTACCATACTTTTTTCTTGTCAAACTAATATTTTTCAAGTTATTCTCGCACTTAAAAGTAAACAATTTTTCGACGAAAAAATCAACGTTTTTTTAAGGGTTATTCAAGAGAAATTATGCATTTTATCAAAAAGACTGTAAAGAGCCAATTGTAGTTAAAAAAATCAAAACTCTGGTATTATAATTTTTCTAGGGATTAATACGAACCGAGATACGGTGTGTTAGTGGTTAGCTTTTCCGCTAAAATTTGATAGATTTGGAAGTCAAATATTGGAAAAATGCTGTATTTTTCGAGGACAACTAACATATTCTTTTTTAAAGTGCTATTTTAATGCGTACAGAGTATTTAAAAAACATTTTTTAAAACTAACCTCACAAAAATAACTTTTTTAGGACACTATGTATACATCGAAATATTTTTAGACACGCCTATTTGGAAACCCTACAAATCTCATAAAGAACATTTTGTTATATCTTGTTAAATAACAGAGATATTGGACTTCGTCAGACAATGGGCCGTCCATCCCAAAATGTTTGTCTGCCAAGGGGTTGAAATTGTCAAAACTGATGTCTTGCGACTGAGGAAGTATCTTCTAATGGTTACTTAAGTAACAGAATATAAAATTCAGCTTTTACAAAAGTGACCAGACCAAAATTAAGTTTTGAATTATTAACCTTTGATACCTGCCAAAGTCCACTATGATGGTAAACTTAAAAGTATACCATCGCTTCTACCTATGTTGGGAGCATGCGCAGAAAACTTTCAGCTTTTGACGTAGGTCTGCCTCTTACGGGCTCTTGGACTATATGATGGCTTTATTTATGGCATCTTTTGTTTACAAAAAGTAGCTCAGGTTCGCGAAAACCGCAAAGTTCGGTCTAATAACCGAGATTCCCCGCAGTTGCAATTAAAATGGGACACCCTGTACAGTGCACACACGTCAAAATGCAAAATCCGTCCCCTCAGAATCTTTAAATGTTTAAAACCCGTGTTCACAAATTCAGCCTTCGTGCATTATCCAGAGATAACGAAAATTTCTAATCATTTAATACCAAAGAAGAACGGTAATATTTAAAACAACATATCGTGTATAGAGATTTTATAAAGTCCGATACATAAACAGACAACGACAACAAAAATGTAATTAGGAGAATACAGTCAGCTGCTGAACTATGTAACAAATTTATATTAAAAAATTACTAACTGTCGCAAAAATGCCAGTATGTCAATTTATTTATTTTTAGTCGCCTTTTTTTTAACGCATTCGTTTTTGCTCTCGTTATAAGATGTGACGTAGGTGACATTTTTGCTACATCTGCATTTTATTGTTGTTTAAAAGCATACAGCATAAGCCTAATTTTTTAAAGTAGTTTACATGTTGTAGGGTTTTCCTCAGTATACAGGGTGTAAATTAAGTGTGGATATTGAATTTAACGGAAGATCCTTTAAGAAATTTCAAGAGCTTCTATGAACATGGGTTCTTCAATTCTTTGTTTTAGTAAGTCCTGGGTAGTTATTGGTTAAAATATTAAAATACTTATTTTTATTTAACTTTCTCATTTAGCTGATCTTATGAAATAAATAAAAAGTGCAACTCTTATGCGTGCCTATACACCTTATGTGGAGATGCTTTAAACTACCAGCTGTCTTTGTTGTTTATTCCTAATGTGTTTAGGCAGGGAAGCTAATTGAATACAAAGATTCTTCTTTACCTTTACAAATTCGAGACCTTGTTAACCCGTAATAAGAAACTACCTCCTACTTTATCAAATATATCCACAGTATGTAAGACCTGAAGTATAAATCTTCAGGAACTCTCCCAAGAAAAAACAAATATAAACAGTTCATTTTTTTATTGCTATTCACACTTAAAGGAATTAATTTAAAAAATTTAAACTAGGAGAGTTAATACCTTATTTAGATGGCTGTATCTTCGAAACTAATAAGTTAACATAATTAATATAGGTACCTAATTAATATGGTATTTTTCTTAAAGATTTATTAAAGATCTTCTAATTGGCACTATAATATGCAGGGCATTTCATTAAAAAAAAGTACTACTTTTGTCCTACCATGTATATTAAAAACCAATATTGCCGTTAAAAATATCTGTAAAAAGAGCCTACAAAATGCCACATTAATAATGTCTAACTTTATTAGTTTCCGGAAATATGGTCATTCAAATCTGGTATTTATTGGGTAATTATTAATGTACCGCCATGTTGTAGTAGGTAAAGTATTGACCTTATCAATTTTACTCTAAATCATAGTATGTACTAAATAACTTTATTTTTTGAAGTTTAAATTTTATAATTTAAGCCGTTTAAAAATTAAAGGGGGAAGAGGTAGAAATAAATGCACACTATATTTTATATGTCACAAGTACGCAATCCGAAATGACCGAAGAAAAGGTTTTTTTTTAATTGTGTTCTTTACCATAAAACAAATATAGTTTCTATCATTCGTGCAGGTCGAGATGCATCGTGATGGCTATCTGCATTGTGTAATGCATGCTTGCTCACAGTCATGGCACAATGCAAAATACTCTGTCCTGTCTCAAAAAAAGCTCCAGGTAAATCTTTAAAAATAATTGATTCAAGAAAATGTAATATACGATCATACTTGCTAAGGTTTTTGCTGTATATACAGGGTGATTTAAACATGTGCAAAACATTTTAGAATAAGATTTAT
This sequence comes from Listronotus bonariensis, assembly GCA_014170235.1. NCBI lineage: Eukaryota > Metazoa > Arthropoda > Insecta > Coleoptera > Curculionidae > Listronotus > Listronotus bonariensis. The sequence continues at coordinate 8,167 of JACEGR010003983.1, read as the reverse complement.
TTTTTAAATAAAGGGTAGCGTGCTTTATAAACATGGGGCAGAAGTCAACTCTTAGGGAGATATTGCAAAAACATTTTTGTAACAAAATAAGTAATTTATCTAAACTGCCAAGTAATGCCAAATAAATAAATGTTACAGATGCACTAAAAGGTGGCAACAAAAAATAGATTTTAAAAATAATATTTCCCTTCCCGAAAACGGTATGATTTATTTTTTTAATATTTAAAATTAGGTAAAAAAGTTTTCAAATAAACAAGGCTATACAAATTTATGTTTTTGAGGTCAGCATAATTCTAAAAAAAGAAGGGGATATTCTATTTCCATGACTTTCATTAATTCTAAAAATGTACACCAATATTTAAAAAGTGTACGTTGGTAATAGCAGTCTTTCTGTAAAATGTTATTATTCTAGTGCTTTTTGTTTTTGAGATAATGGTTAACTTTTAAGCCCACGTTTATAAAGCAAACTAACCTTTAGCTTAAGATCCGATTAGAAAGCGACCAGCACCCATCTGTTTGCCAGATAAAAACTATTTTATAATAAATATAGTACCTATTCCAACAAAGGTTTTGCCACAGGCTTGCCTAAAAATTATGTTTCAGACTATAAATATTTCAATTTAAAATATAATCCCACAATATTTGACACAAAATGTATACAGGTTCAGTTAAATAACATAACATACAGGCAATGTGAGGAAAAATACAATCTAACTAAATCCTGGCATGTAAACATGCGTGACTAATAGTGCTTGTTTTGTTATTCTATTGCTTGCCGATGAACCAAACAGCGTTGCTCATATTGTATTTGCATATTTTTTTAAATCTACATGACAGTACTAAATATTACTATTTTTTTCTCCAATTCCAAGTCAAATTTTAAAAAATTATTATTTTTTTGTACTAGCCTAACAAATAGTAACAATGTATTGAAAAAAATAAGGGTTGATACTGTACAGGGTGTAAAAAATGTTGAGGTTTTTTAAATTTAAATATAGCCCCATCTAAAAGGCTATATACAAGGTGTCTCCAAAAGGTCTGTACAAAATGCTATAATAGACCTCTTGGGCCAAAACATAACGATTTAATGCAATTTACCTTTGTCGAAAAGCTAATCGTTTGCGAGATATGTTGTCAAAGTTTCTATTTTATTGTAGGTATTTCTAAATATTTTATTTATTATTGAATTTTTGATTACAAATTTTGGCATTAAAGAGTTATTTACAGTAATAAATCAAAAGCTACTCACATTTTTTTTTAATAGAGGGAGCCACTGGCAGTCATTTGCTTTTGTTCAAAATGTCATTACTTTTGTTTGCCTCGGTATATTATGTTTCTAGTAGATAATTTTTATTCTACTACATTTTTGCCCAAAAAAGGTATACTCCATGAATATCGCTACGAGCAACCATTTTTGAGATATTTTAGATTAAACGTTTTATTTTATATAAAAAATTTCCTCGCATTGCTTTACGCTTTATTAAGGCCACCCAGGTTTCTCTAAAAGGTCTGTACAAATTGGTACTACAATTTGCTTACGCCAATATACATACGATTTAACCCAATTTGCTGGGTTAATAATTAATAAAAGTTATTAGTTAACGAGATACAGGGTGTCCAAGTACAAAAAGAAATACATAAAAAAAATTTGACACCCTGTATTTTGCAAAGCAGCAACCTTTCGACTAAGTGGTAAATTGCATTAGATCGTTGTAATTTGGGCTTAAAGAATTTGTCCTTAATATTTTCTACAGACCATTTGGACACTACCAAGTTGGCTCTAGATAAAGCATGAACATGTGTTAAAAGTTCAACAAATATTTTTAAATTATTTCAATAATATTTGATACATTTTTGAATATTGTAATAAAACTAAAAACCTTTGTTTGTTTTATGAAGAGGTGAGGGTCAGAGGGGTTTGTTTGGATTCCATTCAAAGCCTTAAAAATATACCTCTAGAGTCAGCCTTTATGGCAGTGTGAAAAAGCGCATGATAATGAAAGATGACAAGAGTATAATCTATCTCTTTTGGTCCTGCTGACCACTATGATTATGAAGAGCGAAAGGTTATTGCTTTTTAGCATGGGATTGTTTGCACAGCCAAGCGGCAAAGACTGCCTCTTATAGGTATGTTCTTGAGGCTTGAAAAACGTCAACGTCGTGTGAACTAAATGCGCCTATTTGGTGTATTCCTTTTTATGCTCCAGAACCATCCAGAACGACACCATAAGTGTTCCTTTTACAATTTTTTGACATTTTTTCATGTTGTAGAACCGTTCTTGACACTATTGACAGTTCAGAGAACGGTTCTACAAGGTAAAAGGAATACACTAACTGTGTGATACGGTTACGTCCGGTGCACAGAAAACTTTTTTGTGTGCCGGTGAATTCGGAAGAACTATAGGAAAAAATATATATTAGATAATCGCAGTCAGCTAAATTAGGGTGCTGGGTAGTCCATAGCATCCTATGAAAATTTGAAAATTTCTTATTCTTTCTTACTTTATAAAAAATTATAATTAACATTTATTAAAACACATTTTTTATATAGATTTTTTAAAAATTTACGTTAAATATTACAGATAGCAGAATTATTTATTTACCCCATATTCAATCGAAATAGCGTGATACACTCAAACGTTCTTAAAATATAAAATAATAATATATATGCTGTTTGAAGTAACATTGATCATTTAGAGCGGATGAGTCATATCGCATGCATTTTTACTATGCATAACAATAATTGAATGGCATAAGGAATCGTCGACAATGGCAACATTAGAGACTTCGGGCTATTGATTTGCTGCGATACTATAATCTATAATCAATCGTAGATAAAAGTCTTTTCCGGTTACATTTATGAAATATGAATAACAATGGTTCGTAGGAGAGGCTCAGGGAAGTGGGTGAGCAGGTTGGGCCGTGCAAAACATTAGGCCGGTATTGTTGTTTACCATTTTTTACGTTACAAAAATTTACAAAGAGATGACTTTTAAGTATTTAAATATGCGATACAAAATTTCGTTAGATTTATAATAAAGTCAAATAAATTAAGAGGGGGATACCTGTAAAATATTAAAAGGAAAAATTCCTTATATGCCAGTATAGTCCTTTTAAAACATAATTTTTAGTATTTCTTATATTACAGAGGCAGTAAGTCACTAAAATTATTGAAATTTTTAGGTGCCCATTCAACTGTTAACGCGTTTTTGTCAAAACTATATTTTCAAACTAACAGGCCCCATAACTCAAAAAGTTATTGACCGATTTTCTTAATATTTTGCACACATCTTTTTAGCAACAGTGCTTTCTATGTACGTACAAAATTCCAAAAATATTAAAAAATATATATTTTTTATGAAGCACAAACGATGGAAAAACTGAGCTAAAAAGTCATTTTATTTTTTTTCAAGCATTGCATTACGCGATTTTTTTATTAACTTTTTTAGGTTCATCGGCAATTTTTTTATTAATAGGCACCAAAAATTTTAGTTTTTAATTTTCAAATTACTAGAACCGATGCTAGAGTGCCCGTCGATTCAGAAGTCTCTCTCGGACCTTAGTAGAATAATTTGAGCTTACAGCCGAATCATTAAGATTTAAAAAAATTATTAATTCAATATTTAAGTAAATCCATTTACCAATTTCTTTATATATATAATAAATCTTTTATTTAAAAAAAAAATCATAAAAATCAAGAAAAATTAAAGTATTAGCATGAAGCATGATAAAAATCTTTGCATACAGCGAGACTCACAAAACATGATCAACATTTAAATAAACCATAAAAATAAAGAAAAAGATGCAAAAGCATATTTAAGTAAACTATTTGCAATTTTTTAAATATATATAATAAATCTTTCATTTAAAAAATTTCCAAAATCAAGAAAAAATTAAACATTTACAGGTAGTATTAATATATTAATTTATAGATATGGTAGTGTTAGTAGACTCATTGTTTTAAGCATTTTAAGATAAACTATTAAAATATTAAAAATATTATGGTATAAAAAACAATAAACTGTCATTTTATACAGTGTTTCCCAAAAAAAAGTTACAAGACGCCATTTGAACTGGACTAATGCGGTAGCTATAATATTCTTTGGTATAACTAAAACTATTAAAAATGCTCAAGAGTGAAGTGGTGTTTTTAAAATTTGAAGGTTAAGCACTAAAGAAAACATTTTTTAGCGCTTACCCTTTTTTTAACTTTGCTTAGAATATAAACTATAAGAAAATACATAAAAACTACAAAAACAATGAAAAAAGAAGCGATTAACATCCTTTATCACCCGGCATAGATAAATACAGCAGTGGCGGTTTCTAATAACGGGACACATTATCTTTACCCTTAACCACACTTAGGACACTTAGTTTTATGCTATTATCAAAGTCGTGAAAAGGGAATGTCTTAAAGCAAGCAAAATATTAAAATCTAAAGTACGAAACCGGTCAAACTTACCCGTACTCTTGGTTTACGTACTAATTTTGAAATAATTTTTCTGTATTTTTGACATTTTTACTTTTATAAATTGCGTATGAGTTGTAATCTAAGACCCTCGAAAAGGGAAACATATTATAATAACCATCATAAGCATACTAAAGTGGGCGTAAAGAGTGGATTCTGATGGTAGTAATATCGAATAAGATGTTGACTATATACCATCGGATCACAGATTTTAAAAATTGTGTTTAGTTTAGAGAATTGTAAAGAGATAGGATTATTTAATTTAGTTTGTTAATTTATTTGAATAATTTTTTTTAACTTCTTTCATCGCTTACAAAGGTTTTCAAAAGCGCTTGAGACATCTATTTAGAACTTTTTATTCATCCTGTAGCAAAAGCATTCACCATACTATAAAAAGGCGACGGAAAGCCACACAAAAATTCTAGTTCATCTCCAAAACCAAAACCCCTGCTGGCACGGGATTATGCTTACATCACCTGCTTAACTCCTTTTGCGCGCCCACAATAACAATATTAAGACAAGAAAACCTAATCTGCATTTTTAAGTACATGCTCGTTTTGAAATTCGAAATAAGACTTTTGTTTAATCAGAGGCAGCTTTATATCTAGTCAGGAGCTTGTTAAATTTTGGATGAAAGAAAAATTATTATTTTAAACCAACTCTTAAACTCATGTTATTTTAGTTAGCTTCTACGGTTCTTTTAATATTTTGACTGGCTTAAATCAATTATTTGCTTTGAAGTTTACTCAAGAGTGTAACTTCTTTTACCTAAAACCTCTACATTATCGACCTAATATTAGCTATACTTAGATTGAGTTTAAGCATCTTGCTTGGACAGTAATTCTATTTGAAAGTGCGCGAAAGAACACGCGGTGCGGTGGCGCTCACACTCGACCAATAGCAACGCGCGCTTTGCGGCGGGATTTCACCACGCCATTTTTCATGTGTCCGAGACTTGAGATAGTGAAGCCGAGCCGGTGCATTTTCTTTTATCTGTATAGCGGGTGTGAATGTTTATGTCGATTCGAGTATGGAGTTGGAAAGCTTGCTCACTGAATGGGAAATGACGGATTTAATCCCCATTTTCAAGGTATTGAGTACGCAAAGCAACAGAGTACAGTAACATTTGACGCATCGGGTGCAAAATGCTTTTATGAGGTTAGAATAACTAAACGTGTTTAAACGGTTAAAAAAAATCTATATAGGTAGGAATATGCTTTTAAGGTGGGTTTTCACACTTTCATGCAATTTGCACACAGTTGATTGGTGCATGCTATTTGTACAAATTAGACTGAACTATTTATTACATCCGTTTTAGGCAAATGTAGTGTCTGCACAAAATTTGCTGGTAATTATCTACAAACCGGACGCATCGCCGATTTTAATGAAATTTGGTATACGGGGGTTTTGTGGGCGCTGATCACGAATGTGAAGAATTTTAGTCGGACTCGTTCGTCTCGAAATATTCATCTTTAGACTTGATAACCAAAACTAACCTGAATTCACTATTTCTCTCCTTCTTTTCACTCAATTCTTGATTGAAAGGTAAGTATGGTACACAATATTTGATTTCCACCTCTAATAACCCCATTTTTCTATTTATTTTAACCGTTTTTTCTATCAAATCACAAGCTTCACTTTCAAAGCATTTATAATCGCGGTCTGTCATAGCACATGCTCTGAAAGTGAAGCTATATTATTTTATGGAAAAAATGGAATAAAATAAATAGAAAATGATGGTGTCAGAGGTGGAAGCTAAATATTGGTACCAATTTGAAAACTCAGGTGTAGGTGCAAAGGAAATGGTTGAATTCAGGTCTATGTTATGAAATTGTTTAAGTATAATATTTGTTTGTTTACTAAGGCTGCTCTTCTGTTTTATGTTAGATTACTTTTAAAATCTCTTGGTGCTTTTTTTTAATTCTTCCAAAAGTATTCGTATTTTCAGTTCGTACCAGGGAACAGAGCTAAGGATGTTTTAATGTTTTTTAGAAGGTTTCGCCCACTGCTAGCTTGGGTAGTATATTTAGCATTAAACTAAAAAGCAAAACAAATATATTTTTCACCATTCTGTTAATTTCAGGTGCCTGACACAAAAGAGAGTTTCTATCTGTCTTTACTGCTTGAGAACTTGTTGAAAATATGAAAAATGTCCCAAGAAGGTCTTATAGACGAAGTAGTATCCAGTTTATCATGTATCTTGTAAATTTTAGTATTTTTTAAGTTCCAATTTTTGTTAAATGCAATATAAAATGTATTATACTCGTAGTGTACATTTAATATTTAGGGGCAATATTATTAAATTATGTGTTTTTATTGTGTTTACTCAGATAGTATTTTGCAACTGGGTTCATACCTAAATAAAATTCAGGGCGCCTCCCCATGTGCATTGATTGATATAAAATACATTGGAGTCAAGAAAATTTCAAAAATTGTGTCACATGTAGGCGGTGGAAGACCTTATACATTTTTGCAAAATCTGACTCTTTTGATTGCTATCGAAAAACTAAAATTTTAAAAGTAATGTTGTAGTTTAGGTTACGTAGCAGATCTTAAAATGTGAAGCACTTTTAATTTTTTGGCTCTAAGTGACTCATGTCAGTCCATGTAATTCCCAGGCGGCTCAAAATGTATTCTAGATATGAAAGCTATTTGCAATAATATTTAATATGCTTTGCTTTAAGCTTATCGAAGTTCAAATCCAAGCAAGATAGTGTTTGTATTAAAAATATCATCTATCAATAATTTAGATTTAACCCTGAGTGCATATAATTAATGCATAGTTCTTACTATTCCAGGTTTGGTTATGTAAGCAATCGCGATTACAATCCTAATTAAGAAGGTGCCTATGCTCAAATCGGCCAGTTTGCTTAGTATTAAGAAAGCTAAAATATTCGACCTAGTATAGCTATACTTATTTAAATAATATATAAAGTTAAATTAAACAAATTTTAATATTGATCAAGAGTATATCTTTTCTTGAACAGATCAGTTGTTGTTGCGGATATATGAATGTAAGCTTGCATTTAGTCAAGATCATTACTCTTGAATATAGATTCAAACGTTGTGCTGTTCACTTCGAGACATTGACAAATAAACATTTACACACACAGTTACGTTTTAATTTTCTAGCCAAAAGTTATAAAAACGAATCCTCGTGTTTTGATACTCGTACTAGGTGTTTTTGTTTTTAGAACATTTTTGGCAAAAGGTCAATTTACCTTTGTGTCTTGAATAATTTTTTTTGAAAAGATGTTTGGTGGCCTTAATAAGGATTTTTATCTTACTACTTTAAAACCTTTTAAGTACAATTGAGAAGGTGATCTGCAAACCGGTAGTTTTTGCATAGAAGATTATTTTTAAAAAAACAGCTTTTTGTTGCGCACTTGAATAAAATGTCAAGCATTTTTACGAAGTTGGGATAGAATGAATACAGTTACTTAAGAAAATCTGTAATTGGATAAGGAACACTATTTAAAATATATTATTCCATACATAACTCGGTTTTGTTGATTTTGTCAAAAAATGCGGTTTGCAGATCCTCAATTATCAATTAATATGTAATTAATAATTTTTATGCAGTTAAGTCAATTCTCACTAATTTTTAAAATTTGGGGTTTATAGAGTTTATAGTAAAAACATTTATGTTATCGTTTTTGACCATGGTATCCTATTTTGGTCATAACTGGTATCTCAGTT
>JACEGR010003982.1:0-94907 GCA_014170235.1 Listronotus bonariensis | reverse complement strand
ATTGCAAATCATGTTGACAGTACCATTAGCCTAAATAAAAGGGGGAAAACATTTTCTTTATTGTTTTGTGTTGTAGGGTTTTGTTTAACACAATTACAGAATTACATTTAAAAAAGCAAGGTTTTAAGTATTTTTACTTCTAAAAACTTTTCGATTCTGTGCTCGGCAGCCGTTCGGTTCGACGAACAGTTCCGAAGTTAAAATAAGACCAAAATAAGGCACGACCTAAAACCGACATAAATAAAGCCGGGCACTATACTTATTAAGGAGTCCTTATCCCACCATGCATCTGCGCAAGCTCAGATGTCAAAATACGGTCGGTATTATTAGTGCCTGGCCTTATTTTACTGTGCAATAATTCTCTATACTCTTTTATTGACAGTACTAGTTAATATACGAGGTGTCTCAAAAACATAGTCTTCAATGTCAAGTAGGTTTATTAAAATGAAACACCCTGTATATTTTAACAAATTTTAAGTCTGTATTAAATTCTACACCAAAAATATGTAACACATTATACGTCAATTATTGCTACTTTTTGAGATATCAGCAGTATCTTGGTATACTGATTAACGATTGAAAGTAAAGAAAGAAAATCAATATTTTGGTTCCAACTATTTTGAAATTATTCTGTGTCACTACACTACACTACACTGTCAGTGACAAATAATTGTACCACCAATTGTACCATGTAAATAATTCTCTTGCATTATAAGAACTACTTATAGGTATTTCAGCAATTTAGTTTATTTTAGAAACATATTTAATAACCAAAAAAACAGCCATAATTGACGTATTGCTCTTTTTTAATGCAATTAAGTAAATATTTGTCTAAAATAAACTGAATTGCTGACATACCTATTAGTAGTTCCTACAATAAAAGGTAATAAATTAAATGTTATTATACTTTTTGTCACTTTGACAGTTATGGAATTATTTAAAAATAATTAGAACCAAAATAATATTTTTTTCTTCACTTTTATTCGTTAATGAGTATATCAGCATATCTCAAAAACCAGCAATAATTGACGTATAGTGTGCGCCGCGTTCAATTTAATGCATCCAAAACACAATCGTGTTCCTTGTCGCGAAAAAAATCATCAAATACTCATCCTTTGCTTATGAGTGGCCAGGTTTTGCAGAGCGGGGACACATTTAACCTTGTGGGCATCACATTTGAGAATAACCTTAACTGGCATAAACACATTGTATCTATAGCCACCGCGGCTTCAAAAAGCTTGAATTTCTTTTCCGAGCCAAAAAGTATTTTTCCCCTTCCAATTTATACACTTTGTATGTGTCCCAAATTCGACCTCTCTGGAATATTGTTCTCATGTCTGGGGAATGGCATCCCCTACAACCCTCAGCAATTCTTGATGCTATTCAAAGAAGGGCTGTTCGTCTTATAAATGATCCTTTACTTTACTTACTCAAAGACTTCCTTCTCTTGCCCATCGTCGAGCTGTGGGAGATCTATCGCTCTTCTATAGATACTTTTACGGCTTCTGCTGCGACGAATTGTCCAGTATAGTCCCTCCTCTTGCAGTTCCCAACAGAGAAACTCGTGGTGCCGCTCGTATGCATCCCTATACAATTCAATTTGACAGGCCCCGAACTTCCCATTTCGTTCGTTCTTTTATCCCTAGAGTTTTTAGACTGTGGAACCTGCTGCCAGCGGAGGTCTTTCCTTCCCCCAAATCTTCAAGTTTTTAAGTCCCGTGTCAACAAAGTCCCTCTTACCTCGCTTAAGACACCCACGGTACGTTAGTATTTAGGCTTTCAGCCTTCGTGGATTGTCCAAAGATAAAAAAAACTGTATTAAACATTTTTGATGTAGAATTTAATACAGAGTCAAAATTTGTTATTATATACAGGGTGTTCCATTAAAAACAACCTACTAGACAATAAAAATTATGTTTTCGTGACACCTTGTATATTAACTACTACTATCAATAAAGAACGTATATCCAAATAGACATTTTTTATGTTGAGTTTATTTTTCTTTCTTGTACAGGGGCGAAGTTATTTCATGTATAAATAGATTTGGAACACCCTGTATATTTGGTAAAAATTTTATAATTATATGTACAGGGTGTCCGCTAATTAATGGTACACATATTCCCTATGCTAAAACATTAAGATTTAACCACCAAAAGTTGATACTGTGAAAGATGCAAAGTGCAAATCTGAAAAAATATATATATATATTTTTATTTTTATAGTTTTTGACTATTTTGAAATATTATGATAAAACTCTGCATCGAGGTGTTTTTGACATGAACTATACAGATCTGATAATAATATCTACACACAAAAAAAGTAATCAGTATTTTTGACCAGGCAAACTTTTTATGTTTTTTTTTACTCAAAACTCGGAAGCCTAATGGAGCAAACCAGACTGCGGATTTGAATTCAGGGTATTAAAAAACACAAATAAAGTTGGTCTGGTCAAAAGTAGAAATCATGTTTTTGTGCTGGTGCACCAAATGGATAAATGGAAAATATTTTTTCACTTTGACCCTGTATTTTTTTATTATCACTTTTGGAAATAGATAATTTTAGTTAAATCTGAATATTTTGGCTTAAGAAATCTATGCTTCTCTGTGGATCATTAATAACCGACACCCTGTATGTATAGATTTATAACTTCAATAAATTTTTGTGAAAATACGTAAAAACCTATCTGTATGAGCAGGGTAAAATTTTGTAGACATATAAAAATCATTACTTCAATTAAAACCTAAATACTTAGTTCTGGCACACCCTGTAGTATATGTCTAAATAAAACCTTATAAAATAAACGTACCCACGTAAAACAAAATGAAAATTAAATTAAAAACAAGTTGTGTAAAGTTACTCAATGATATGAAACAACCGCAAGCCTATGTGAAACTAAAAAAAAATGTTAATTAATTCTTTAAAAGGATGTTACAATTATTTTTGTATAAATAAAGAGAAAATTTCACATGGGTTAGGCGCAGTGAAATCTTCTTGTTATTATAAAAGGATTTGTTTTGTAACGCTGGAATTTTTATGTCTTTTCGATAGAATCAGAAAATTTTCTGTATTAGAGACATTTTGCACCTCACCCACATTGTCCTACAAATTATGAGGTACGTCATCCTGGTTTTTTGATATTCATCAAATTATAGTTATTTATTAGATAAGTGAGTTATATTACATATAAGTCACGCAAGAAAAGTTTAATCCCTGGAGCCCGAAGGGCGAGAGAGGTAATTTTCTTAAGTGACTTATATGTAATAACTCACGTGTCTAATACAAAATTTTATCCAACACTTTCGTATAAATCGTTTTTAATATCGAAAATAATTTGAAAACGTCATCCATTATTTGTTACTTGTCATTGTCAACACCAGCAACAAAATTTTGTATTTTTTGAAATGTTGGAAGTAATAAAGAATTAGTATAAGTCACTAGTGAGCTAAAGTCTATAATTCACTAGTGAGCTAAAGGGTACTTTAGCTCACTAGTGACTTATAGTACACTTTATATCCTCAAAATCTGATCAATTATGTAGATATTATATGAGTGTTGGATAAACACATTTAATTCCTGCTACCCCTTGTAAGCTACCATCAACGATAATTGTTGTAAGGAAAAAAGGAAAAATGAAGCTACTCCCGAAAACTTAGTTTGTTAGTAATGAATGGTAGAAATGGTCCAGGAATCCCTAACTGAAAGATAACTAAGGTAATTATTTACAAACCGGACCCATCGTCGGCGCCGATTATAATAAAATTTGGCATACGTTTTTTTTTTTGGGCGCTGATCTCGTATATCAAAGAATTTTTACTCGACACTTTTCGTTTTCGAGATATCCATCACAAAAGTTGAAAAGCAAATTTTAACTTATTTTCACCATATCCCCCCCGTCCTTTTGCAAACAGTTCTGATTTAAAGTTAAATTGGCTTAAAAACCCATTTTTTTAAATTTATTTTACCCATTTTTTCCATAAAATTGTAAAGCTTCACTTTCAATCTTAGTACGGTACTGATTTTAGCTGGTTATTTTGTGCTACTGAAATTGAAGTAATTAAAAGTAAAGCTTTGCAATTTTATGCAAAAAGTGGGTAAAATAAATAGAATAAATAATAGTTTAAAAAACTAAAAAAACACGCTTTTATATGCAACCGAACTAAAAATTAGAAAATAATTTTTTATTACAAATAGTTTGTCACTTCAGAGTAAAAAGCGTAAGTGCATTTTTACTATTTTTTCATAACTTCTCCCTCATAGATATTTGCAAAATATAATAATTATAACATTTAATATATTAAGCACCCCACGCTTTTATTCTGAAGTGACAAACTCTTTGTAATGAAAAATTATTTTCTGATTTTTAGTTCGGTTGCATATAAAAGCGTGTTTTTTAGTTTTTTTAAACTATTATCTATTTTTCATTTTTTAGTTCGATATATCAATTAGTTTTTTAAAAATAAATGCTCCAGTTTATTCACTAAAAAAATCCTTCGCCATTTTGTCAAGAGACACAGAGGATCTGTAACGGAATTTATTTATCCTGGCGGTTCTAATCAGGATAACGGGATACTGTTTTTAAATTATTGCATTGTCATCGGTCCTTGATACGTGTGCAAAGTTTCAAAGAAATTGAATCGCTGGAAGTTGGTAGAAATTAGGCTCAAAGATTCCGTTACCTAGATAGATAGATAGATAGTTACAACCCAAGCTAATAATAAAAGCGTGTTAATAAAAATCAAGAATTTCGTTTAAAAATAAGGAGGAATATGGTGAATTTAGGTCAGTTTTCTATTTAAGTTTAACGATAAATGTCTCAAGAACAAAACGTGTCCGACTAAAAATTCCTGATCAGCGCCCCCCAAAAACATCCGTATACCAAATTTCATCAAAATTGGCGATGCTTCCGGTTGATTAGATAAATAATTACCCTAACTTAAATCAAAGAATTGTCCTGTAGATAAACAAATATTTTAAATTTCGTTATGGTCTTGCTAATTTTTATGCTGTTTGTCTGATTTGCATTTAATTAGTATTATAAATCAATAATGGCTAAAATTGGCATGAAATATACCATTTGTCTGTTTAATTCCAAATAAAAAACCACAGGAATTAAATTACAAAGTTCAATAGCATGGAGACAATCAAACCTTACGTGGTTAGGTACCTAAAGCGGCCCACAGACGATCAATATTATTGGGCAAAATTTTATATTGTACAATATTATTGTTCGTTTGTGGCTTATATTGAGAGCTTGTACAATATATTGTGTCAATCAAAAACAGTTTGATTTTTATTGTGCAATAGTGATTTATTGTGCCGTGTGTGGGTAATATCGCACAATAATTTCAGTTTTCAAATACGAAAGAGTATTTGTTTTACAAATTCAGGGCTCAGTTCTGGCACCAACATTGTTTCTTCTTCACATCAACGACCTTCTCTCGTCCACAACTAATTCCATTCATAGTTTCGCCGACGATAGTACCCTTCACTCCAGTTTTCAGGTTCCTAAACCCATCACTAAACCTGACTTGGAAAACAAACGCAGAGCGATGCAGATATCTCTTTCGCAGGATCTTAATTTAATATTGGATTGGGGCGCTAAAAATCTCGTCCATTTTAATGCATCCAAAACACAATCATGTTCCTTGTCGCGAAAAGAGTCATCAAATACTCATCCTCTACTTATGAGCGGCCAAGCTTTACAGAGCAAAGACACCTTTAATCTTGTGGGCGTCATATTTGAAAATAACCTCAACTGGCATAAACACATTGTATCTATAGCCAGGGCAGCTTCAAAAATGCTTGGATTTCTCTTTCGAGCCAAAAAGTATTTTTCCGCTTCTAATTTATACACTTTATATGTGTCCCAAATCCGACCTCCCTTGGAATATTCTTCTCATATCTGGGGCATGGCGTCCCCAACAACCCTGAGCATTCTTGATTCTATTCAAAGAAGAGCTATTCGTCGTTTTAATGATCCTTCACTTACAGAAAGACTTTCCCTCTCTTGCCCATCGTCGGGCTGTGGGGGATTTATCGCTTTTTTATAGGTACTCTCATGGCTTTTGCTCTGAAAAATTGTCCAGTATAGTTCCTCCACTCACGGTTCCCAACAGAGAAACTCGTGGTTCCGCGCGTATGCATCTTTATACGGTCCCACTGGACAGGCTCCCGAACCTCTCACTTTGTTCGTTCTTTTATCCCTAGAGTTTCTAGATTGTGGAACCTGCTGCCACGCGGAGGGCTTTCCTTCCCCCAAATCTTCAAGTATTTGAGTCCCGTGTCAACAAACTCCCTCTTACCTCGCTTAAGACACCCACGGTACGTTAGTATTTCGGCTTTTAGCCTTCGTGGTTTGTCCAAAGATAAAAAAAGGACTATGCAGTTTAGTGTTTTTTTTTCTGGAAAACTAAGCAAGCTACTTTAAAATATAATGAAACAAAAAAGTTGTATTTTTAGTTGTTCCATCTAAAAAAATATAGAAGTTCTTTAAAAAGTCAGTGGCGTACATTTTCTTGTCAATAATATGGGCTAAGATTCATCCCACGCCGCCACTAGCCGCTAATTAAAATTAGTTTAGGTCAATGACCTTTTATCCTTTTACTACACGTCAATGGTTTAGGTCTGCTAAATTAGCTTCCTGTTTTAATAAATATCACAACCACTCGCCAAAATTTTTTTATTAAAATTCGGATAATGCATATTTAAGATATTATTAAAAATCCGAGTTTTCTCTTTTAAAGTTTAACACCCTGTATCTTAGAAACAAAGCATTTCCCGGCCCTAAGTTTATATGAACTTCTTTTTCATGAAATTGGCCTCAGGAATATGTCCTTAGATTTTCTTACCGCAATTAGGAACACGCTGTATAATGTGTAATTTCTTTCAGGATCATATTCAAGAAGTTCTACAGAAATGGAATCAGATAGACGATGAAATATGGGCTAAAGTTATAGTGTTAGAAAGAAATAGAAGAGTAGCTAAGGCATATGCGAGGGCGCCTGTTTTGACTGTAAATGGATCAAATTCTGGTTTTGATGGATTCAGGTAAATCTACATAGTTTATTAGCTTTTGTTCGCGGGTTCGATTCTGAACAGGTTCTGGGACTATTCGCATGCGCAGTGAAAAAGCAGCGTTCGCGGTTAGTAAAATCCTGAATTTTTAGTAACAGTTCTGTGTTCGCGGGTTACAATGGAATCAGTTCGTTACCGGTTCGTAACCTGATTAGCAGTCCTGGGATTTTTGTTGGAACTAAAAGTTCAGTTCGGAATTTCATGCGCATTGTCGACATGGTCAGCTGTTTTCTGTTTTTGTGGTACAGAAATAAACCGTTGTATTACAGTTTATTTGTTTCTGCCACTTTTTATGGGTTAATATACCTGTTGAATATTTTTTTATATATTTTGTGATTCTGAGCGTATATAAACAAAGGATTTTTAATTGTATTCCGTATGAATGTATGTATGCAATAAAATAAATAAAGATTTAATTAAAAATATAGACAATATTACAAGATTTTACCATTTCTTGTTGTTTGAATTTTATCTTTAGTTAAATACACATACTTATGTTAAAAACGAGAGGAGGCAGGGAATCCCTCGTCTTCCGCCGAGAGACCTCGAGTGGCTTTCGACAGTATAACAATTTACCTTTTGTTTGAATTTAATTTTTTTGTGTAGTATCCAATTTAACCATGAAAAATCCTAACCAAAAGGCTAGGTTAGAATACATCCTCAGCTGTATAGAAAATCGTTCGCGGTAAATAAAATTCCGAACTAATAAATAACTAGACATGCGCTTTAAAACAATTCTAAACCAGTTCGGTTCTGGTTCAGAATCGGTTCATTACTAGACCCGCGAACAAAGCTATTATTTATAATTTATAGGTCTAAAAAGTGTTTTCCACAAACCGTTAAAAAAATGCTGTTTTTTAATCGTTAACATGAAGTTAAAGTACTCAATTTAGCACACTACATAAAGCGTTAAAATAAGTAACTTTTTTAACACTTTGAAGCTTTTTTCACACTTTGAATTAGTGTTTTGTTTCAATGTATACTACTATAAACTGAAATATCAATTTATGCAATTTAACAGTAAACGCGACATCAGCTGAACCAAACGGTCAAGTTACCTTTGATTTTGTCATTATTTCTTTTAGTTCATGTGTCACTGAGCTGTTAAAATTTGGCAGTTTGCAAATAAATATAATAGAAATTACATATTTAAAATTAATAGTAATAAAAATTTGAGCTGACTAAGAAATTGATAAGGGAATTTATACTGTTTTAGTATTATTATTTCTATAAAAAAGTAAGTACATACAATTTTCTAAAATTAAATAATAGCTTTGTTCGTAACGGTGTAGTAATGAACTGATTCTGAACCAGAACCAAACTGGTTTAGAATTGTTTTAAAGCGCATGTCTAGTTATTTATTAGTTCGGAATTTTTATTTACCGCGAACGATTTTTTATACAGCTGAGGATGTATTCTAACCTAGCCTTTTGGTTAGGATTTTTCATGAATAAATTGATACTACACAAAAAAAAATCAAACAAAAAGGTATTAAATTGTTATACTGTCGAAAGACACTCAAGGTCTCTCGGCGGAAGACGAGGAATTCCCCTGCCTCCTGTCGTTTTTAACATAAGTATGTGTATTTAACTAAAGCATAAAATTCAAACAACAAGAAATGGTAAAATCTTGTAATCTTGTCTATATTTTTTAATTAAATCTTTATTTATTCTTATTGCATACATACATTCATACGGAATACAATTAAAAATCCTTTGTTTATATACGCTCAGAATCTCAAAAATATAAAAAAATATTCAACAGGTATATTAAACCCGCATAAAAAGTGGCAGAAACAAATAAACTGTAATACAACGGTATATTTCTGTACCATAAAAACAGAAAACAGCTGACCATGTCGACAATGCGCATGAAATTCCGGAACTGAACTTTTAGTTCCAACAAAAATCCCACGACTGCTAATCAGGTTACGAACCGGTAACGAACTGATTCCATTTTAACCCGCGAACACAGAACTGTTACTAAAAATTCAGGATTTACTAACCGCGAACGCTGCTTTTTTCACTGCGCATGTGAATAGTCCCAGAACCGGTTCAGAATAGAACCCGCGAACAAAGCTAATGAATGCATAGTTATGAAGAGGATAATTGTCTCTAAAAATTAGAAGGCTATGATTTTTTGTTGCAATATAATGGCTGAAGCTGCACAAAATTGAAATTAATAAGTTTAGATAATTAAACATGTATAAAATGGTATTTTGGGGAGATTTTTTGTACGGTCGTGAAAAAATATAGTATGTAACACATACATAAAAAGTGTTCCTTTTTACTAATGGGACTATACGCACTCGCCTATCGGCTCGTTGCTTGTCAAACTTTCCATTCGTAAAAAGTATCACTCTCCTGCACATGATCTCCGGTGATATTATTATCATCTTAAGAGGATGCACGTACACGCTAAGTTGAGCTAAAACGCGATTCGCTGCCGTTCTTTAAATATTTGTTTGAGAAAAAAAGTTAGTAGCATTGAAGAAGTTTCTTAAAATGATCCAAACATTATCGGAAAGTTAGATTGAATTTTGGTAATGTTTATAAATTAACACATTAAATTTCCCAAAGTTACAAAACCGTAAAAATAACCACTTTCCGACTTTTTATATGCAACCGAACTAAAAATTAGAAAATAATTTTTCATTAAAAAAAATATTGTCATTTCATAGTAAAAAGCGTGGGGTGCATTTTACTATTTTTTCATAACTTTTCCATCATAGATATTGGCAAATATAATAATTATAACATTTAATATATTAAGCACCCCACGCTTTTTACTATGAAATGACAATATTTTTTAATGAAAAATTATTTTCTAATTTTTAGTTCGGTTGCATATAAAAGCGTGTTTTTAGTTTTTTTAAACTATTAATTATTTTTCATTTTTAGTTTTGCTACTCTTGACAAAATGGCGAAAAAAATTTTTTAGTGAACAAGAGTAGCAAAGTTTGGAATGTTGCCAACAGATGGCAACCCACTAAAAAATTTCTTCTCCATAGAGTAGCAAAGTTTGAAATTTTGCCAACAGATGGCAACCCAGGCAAAGTTTGGAATGTTGCCAACAGATGGCAACCCACTAAAAAATTTCTTCTCCATTGAGTAGCAAAGTTTGAAATGTTGCCAACAGATGGCAACCCAGGTGTTGTTTTTATAATATAATGGATTTTTTTCCTGGCTATCAAAAACAAGATAACGGGATACTGTTTGCAGATTATTGCATTGTCATGGGTCATTAATAAGTGTGCAAAGTTTCAAAGAAATCGAATAGCTGGAAGTTGGTTAAAATTAGGCTCAAAGATTCCGTTACATAGATAGCCAGATGGATAGTTACAACCCAAGTTAATAAAAGCGTGTTAAAAGAATGTTAATTTTTATTAATTGCACATTATGTATTATGTATACATTACACATAATGTAATTTTTATTATGGAATCCTTGAAGTAATGGTGCAACTAACCCTATATTTTTATTGTTCATAAAATTGAACACTCATGGTGCAACTAACCAAATTGTGTAAAAACTAAAAAATTTCTTCTTCATTTAATAGCAAAGTTTGAAATGTTGCCAACAGATGGCATCCTAGGTGTTGTTTTTATAATATAATGGAATTTTTTCCTGGCGATTCAAAAAAGATAACGGGATACTGTTTTAAATTATTGCATCTTCATCGGTCCTTGACACGTGTGCAAAGTTTCAAAGAAATCGAATAGCTGGAAGTTGGTTAA
Source organism: Listronotus bonariensis (assembly GCA_014170235.1). Classification (NCBI taxonomy): domain Eukaryota; kingdom Metazoa; phylum Arthropoda; class Insecta; order Coleoptera; family Curculionidae; genus Listronotus; species Listronotus bonariensis. Next base: position 84,097 of record JACEGR010003982.1, on the reverse strand, counting down.
AATTAGGCTCAAAGATTCCGTTACATAGATAGATAGATAGATAGATGAGATAGTTAAGTTACGCACTTTTTTCTGCAATAGAATAATGTACCTAATTTTATTTACTACCTAATATTTTAATTTTACTTTTCAGAATTGGACTGTCAGGATTTGAAAATCCGTTAAGAGACAAAAACTGAAGAATGCCGTCGTCATATAGGCCATGTAAGTTGGTGTATGTTGAACATTATTACCTTTGATGTGACAGTGCGGCAAACAGCGTTTTACCGCACCCTTGGTACTATACTTGGTACAGCAAATAAGTTTATAAGTTTCCTAAATACATTTATTAAACAAAAATACATTTAAAACAATACATTTCTTTAAATTCCTACGTATTTTATTTAAAATAAAAAACATACAGGGGTGTTCACATTTAAAAAACTTTCCACTCAGAGTTATCTTCGAAACAGAGACAGATTTTGAGAAGATCATGAAGCTACGTCTGAGATATTGTGTTGAGGAGGAACGTTTTTACAAAAGTGGACGGCGCCTTTACACGCCAACCAACCACAGCGGGGCCACCACCCCCAAAATTCTTAAATGAGAAGGCGGGTCGAGTGATACATCATTTACGCAGCTCTGACAGTACTTTTATAACCTAGAATATGAAGTCAATATCTTCACCCTATTACAAAATGGCGGTACTTTAAAGAAAATCACCTAAATACCTGTGATTTGGATGGTCATATTTCAGGAAACTAATAAAGTTAGATGTACTTAATGAGGTATATTCTTAAAGCTCATTTAAAAGATCTTTTTAATGGTAAACGAAAAATAGTATAACAGAGTTCTTCAAATAAAAAAATATGTACTTTTTCTTCTACCCTGTATATTACTACCAGTATCACCATTAAAAGACCTTTAAGAGCTTAAAACACCACATTAGGTACATCAACTTTATTAGTTTCAGAAATGTACCATCCAAATCAGGTATTCAAATAATTAAGTACCGCCATTTTGATAATGGTGACTCATATTCTAGGGTTATAAAGTACTCGTCAGGCCGCCTTCTCATTGAGTGGTTAAGAATACTGTAAGCTGTTTCGTCGTTCGAAGATAACTTGGTGGAAAGTTTTAAATGAACACCCTGTATATTTCGAATATTTGTTTTGACTAACGTTTTTTGTTTACAGGGTGTTAAGATAAAAATGGATGAAAACGGCAACATATTAATAAAAGACTGTCTCGCTCAAACGTGTTCATCAAACATACCACGTTAGATGAAGAAAGTGCCATATCAACTGAAGTTCTTAAACTGCCTCATGGTGCTCTAGAACCAAACAAAGCATTTACATTGTTCGATATTAATAAATTTCAGGTAATATTACCAAATTTTAACATAAAATTATTTTATTAATATTTTGCCACCCACTTTTAACTATGAACAAGAACACTGAGACGCCACTAAAAGCCTAAATACTAACGTACCGTGGGTGTCTTAAGCGAGGTAAGAGGAGTTTGTTGACACGGGACTTAAATACTTGAAGGATTTTGGGGAAGGAAAAGACCTCCGCGGGCAGCAGGTTCCACAATCCTAGAAACTCTAGGGATAAAAGAACGAACAAAGTGGGAAGTTCGGGGGCCTGTCCAGTTGGACCGTATAGGGATGCATACGCGCGGAACCACGAGTTTTCTCTGTTGGGAACCGTGAGTGGAGGAACTATACTGGACAATTCTTCAGAGCAGAAGCCATGGAAGTACCTATAAAAAAGCGATAAATCCCCACAGCCTGACGATGGGCAAGAGAGGAAGCCTTTCTGTAAGTGAAGGATCATTAATGAGACGAATAGCTCTTCTTTGAATAGAATCAAAAATGCTTAGGGTTGTGGGGGACGCCATGCCCCAGATATGAAGAACAATATTCCAAGGGAGGTCAGTTTGGGACACATACAAAGTGTATAAATTAGAAGGGGAAAAATACTTTTTGGCTCGAAAAGAAATCCAAGCTTTTTGAAGCTGCCAGTGGCTATAGATACAATGTGTTTATGCCAGTTAAGGTTACTTTCAAATGTAACGCCCACAAGATTGAAGGTGTCTTTGCTCTGTAAAACTTGGCCGCTTCATAAGTAGAGGATGAGTATTTGATGACTCTTTTCGCGACAAGGAACATGATTGTGTTTTGGATGCATTAAAATGGACGAGATTTTTGGCGCCCCAATCCAATATTAAATTAAGATCCTGCGAAGAGATATCTGCATCGCTCTGCGTTTGTTTTCCAAGTCAGGTTTAGTGATGGGTTTAGGAACCTGAAAACTGGAGTGAAGGGTACTATCGTCAGCGAAACTATGAATGGAATTAGTTGTGGACGAGAGAAGGTCGTTGATGTGAAAGAAGAAACAATGTTGGTGCCAGAACTGAGCCCTGAGGGACTCCAGCATTTACTTGGTGAAAGCTTGAAGAATGGCCGTCCACAATAACTGATATACGAGCGATCAGATAGATAACTAGAGCCAAGTACAGAGTTTTAGTTGAAGAAGACCATAGGAGGGAAGTTTATTAAGAAGTGCGGCATGCCAGACCTGGTCAAAAGCTTTGGATATATCAAGAGCAACGATCTGGGACTCACCTAAAAACTCAAGAGACTTATTCCAGCAGTGTGATACGAAGGAAAGAAGATCTGCTGTAGATCTTTTTGTTGGCAAATCCATACTGCCTGTCATGCAAAATTTTGTGTTTTTCTAAGTACTTAAGAATTTGCGAATTAATTAGTTTTTCCATTACTTTACAAAGAACTGAGAGAATTGAAATTGGTTATAGTTAGATGGAAGAGATTTAGATCCTTTCTTGGGAATAGGTTGAACACGCGTGCAGCTTTCCTGCTCTCCGGAAAGATACCTGTGTCGTAAGAAATTCGAAAGAGCCGAGTTAAGATTAGTGCAAGTTCTGGAGCACATATTTTTAAAGAGGATACGCTTAATGTGTTTCACCTTTAAAATAATATCGGCATTTTATGAGGAACTGGGGTAACCGCTGGAATTCGGATGATTTACGGGAGGGTCAAGGGCTGAATTGGCAGCAAATTGTTTAGCAAATAATTCTGCCCTTTCCTTTAGCTGGTAAGGCTTTTATTTGTGTCTAGGGTTTCTTCTAAATGATAGCGGGAATCTGTTTCTTTAAACAGGTTTATTTAGAATGCAAAAATCGGGTATTCACAAAAGGTTTCTGGTATAATGTGTAATTCTAGGATTATACGAAAACTTAACAAATTTGCGGAATCGTCTTAATCACAACGTCGTTCTTTCTTTATCTTTTGCCCAACTTGGCCGTCTTTCGTCTTCCGTCGTTTTTTGGGTAAGATTATCGTCGTTAGCACCCAAAATTGTAATCGGTGGTTTTTCGTCTTGCGTCAGCTTTCAAAACTCAACAACCACTGATCTCGCGATCCGTCTTTTTCTCCGCTCTCCCTCAAACGCCCTACTCGCGATAACCCTGAGGCATTACACATAGCCGTAGTTAGCGGGGAATGAATAAATATAATAAAATAAAATAGATTTATCGTTTTTTTTTAATAATTAACATAACTAAATATTTTTGCACTTCCTATTTAATTTTTTAATTTTAGACACAATGGCCAAAATTAAAACACGGGCTCCTCTACCTGCGCCAACAGACGAAGACAACTATTCCGTCTGTGGAAATTCGAAGATGGTGACCACTAGTACTAAAAATTTCATTGAGAATCAAAGAGGTCCATGTAGTAATAGTGGTAACGAGAGTATTTACGGGGTCCACAAGGAGAAAATGGAAAAACCCCACAGTTACCGCCGAGGAAAAAGATGGAACCTTGTAATATACCACAGGTAGTTTACTTAATTAGCATCTTTTCGCAAATATTTTTAAAAGACCCTACTTTGTATATTATTAAAAACTGCTAAATTATTACACTTCAGGAAATAGAGGATTTTTCTTGCCAAATTCTCCAAGAGTTATTTTTTTACAAAAAGCAGTATGACGTAATGAACCTAAAAATACAAAATACTTACAAATATGGCGAACGGAAGTAACGCCATTTTGCGAAAATACGTTTGGGCCTGTATCTCCGAAACCTGGCATTTGAGGCCCATAATTATAAGGACCATAATTATAGATAATTAATTTTTCTATCGGTAATAGTTCGATATAGCGGTTTTCGCTATTATAAGAGATTTTTGAAAAATTATTTTTAGGGCGTTTCTATAGGTCGAATATGACACAAATCTGTGTGCGCGTTTTCCAAAATCCATTTCTATAATTTATTATTAATAAAAACATATTACGGGACGGTGGAGTGAACAGGGGTACTGGGTGGGGACAAAACAGTAGAAATCCTACATTAAACGCCCAAAAACAGTATTTCACAGTACACACCGCACTTTCTGTTTACAAAAATGTCCAAAAAATTGTTTAAAAAATTAAAAATAAATAATAGTGCAACTATCCCGCCATAAGTCACTGCATAAAAAGAAGAATTTGCAATAAAACTGTAAATGTCTTGCAATGTTGCCAAATAAAGTGAGAAAGTGTCAATAGCTTAAAAAAGAAAGATACAGGACAAAATTCATATGAAAAATTAAGTTATTCCTTCTTCCTATTATAATTTGTAGAGAAAAAAGGAAAATATCTAAACATAAAGAAGGAGGCATTTCTACAAAAATACCATTGTTTCTCATGGAAATGGTGGATAATCCCCGAAATAGGCTTGGTGTTAATTCTTCATAAGAAGTTTGGCAACGCTGCTACTATCAAGAATGCCATTTTTATAATGACGAACTTCATGTTATCAGCTGACCAAAATGAATTTTCCTTCTTTAATTAATGGCGGACGAGATATCTCATATGTGTGGGATAGTTTTTCGAAAAATTTAATATTTTTCAAAATTAATTTACATTTTTCATGTGCTTCGAGTGCAGTGTATTAATGTTTTCTTGTGTTTGACGTTGGATTTATACTGTTTTGTCCCCACCCAGCACCCCTGTTCATTCCACCGTCCCGTAAATATGTTTTTATTAATAATAAATTATAGAAATGGATTTTGGAAAACGCGCACACAGATTTGTGTCATAATCGACCTATAGAAACGCCCTAAAAAATAATTTTTCAAAAATCTCTTATAATAGCGAAAACCGCTATATCGAACTATTACCTTTCTATCTTTCTAAACTTTTAAATCGATAAATTTTCACAACTCTTTAATTTAAACTGTTTTTCGTATAATTAATATTTTCGAAATTACAATGCGTTCAATGTTGTACTACCGAGCACAAGGTTAATAAGAACGAAGTATGCATAGTGTAATCCGAAAAGTTATACCTGACCAGATGGTGAATACCGTGTTAGCGCCAAGCGTGGTGTCACAGGATTTTGATATTAACGCGTAATAACTTCAAAAATATTAATTTTAGAGAAAATAGTTTTAAATGAAAGTTGTAGAAAATTTATTGATTCAAAAGTTTAGTTATTAGCAATTTATTGTTTAAACAATTATTACAAGAGTTATTGGTAAAAAAGTCAATAAACAAACATTAATAATCTTATAAATCGTGAACGGTAAGCGATACAAAAAAATTGTAAAACAAAAAAGATTGAAAATTTAATTATCTATAATAAAGGTCTGTATAATTATGACCCTCAAGTGAACGGTTACGGAGATACAGGCCCAAACACGTTTTTCGCAAAATGGCGGCACTTCCGTTTGCCACATTTATAAGTATTTTGTGTTTTTAGGTTCATTGCCTGTACGATTATTAAAACATAAACACGGAATACTAAATAGTCTCCTTTTGTACTGCACCCCAAAAGCATTTTTATTAAAAATTAATATTGAAAAACCTAATTGAACTATAAATCAACCCAGGGCTACGTGTCTACCGGGTGATGCAAGTGGTGCAAGGTACCAGGGGTGGAAGGGCGCTATTTAGGAAGCCATGTTGGGAGAGTAGCAAATATCATTTCAAAGCGAGGACCTTTTTTTGGGGGGTCTCAAAAAAATTTGAAGAGGACCTAGTGTTGGTTAATGGGATAGAGTAATGTTTTTTTTTTGGTCTTCACAAAATGCTTATACCTCAATAAACATTTTCTTCTAGGGGCGGAAAAAAGAGATACGACTCTGATAAACCCATTTTTTACATTGTTTTAATATCCAGAATTGAAGACTATAAAAATATGTGAAATTTTATATTTTTTTTTCAGCCTGATTACGACCAAGAGTGTCCAAAAGTATCTAGTTCAATAAAAAGGATACCATCGAAAAAGCACAAAAACAAAAACGATAAAAAGAACAAAAACAAACCTGGTAAGTAAAACACAAGCATGTTCCTTGTCGCGAAAAAAATCATCAAACACTCATCCTTTGCTTATGAGTGGCCAGGTTTTGCAGAGCGGGGACACATTTAACCTTGTGGGCGTCACATCATCACATTGAAATTGCTTATCCCACTCGTAATAGTCGAGTGGCTTCTCTTCCCATACCCTCCTCAACATTGGTAAAAGATCTATCGTTTATAATGGCAAAAATTGTTTAACCACCTTCCATCACGTGTTCGCCAAATTACTTGTGAAAAAAGATTTAGGAGGGAGGTAAAGCGTCTGCTCATTGCTGGAGCCTACTATTCGCAAAATGAATTTTTAAATGATAGGTTTGTGTGAGGCTTGCTTATTTTAATTCATTTCTGTTTTTTATTTTAATTTTTAATTTTTTTTTCTCATTGTTAATATTGAACATTTTATATTATTTTAGTTTAGTTTAATTTGTAACTTGGTCTGTCTCTTCTCTGTTTTTCCTCTAAATTTGTTATATGTTTTGTTTTGTTGTTTTAACGATTTGTCAATGTATAAATCTTTTTGGAAGTGGTGTGAAAGGGGAGAAGAATGGCCCCTATTTTGACATATTTGTTATTTTCACTAGCGCGACCTGACAATGAAAAATATTTTTAGTTTTAAGTTTTTTTAGTTTTAAGATGCTTTGTTCATGAGAATTGTATTATGCTTGGAACAATAAAGCTTTTTGAAGTTGAAGTTGAAGTTGATTTGAGAATAACCTTAACTGGCATAAACACATTGTATCTATAGCCACCGCTTCAAAAAGCTTCGGATTTCTTTTTCCGAGCCAAAAGTATTTTTCTCCTTCCAATTTATACACTTTGTATGTGTCCCAAATTCGACCGTCTCTGGAATATTGTTCTCATGTCTGGAGAATGGCATCCCCTACAACCCTCAGCATTCTTGATGCCATTCAAAGAAGGGCTGTTCGTCTTATTAATGATCCTTTACTTACTCAAAGACTTCCTTCTCTTGCCCATCGTCGAGCTGTGGGAGATCTATCGCTCTTCTATAGATACTTTTACGGCTTCTGCTCCAACGAATTATCCAGTATAGTCCCTCCTCTTGCAGTTCCCAACAGAGAAACTCGTGGTGCCGACGCGTATGCATCCCTATACAGTTCAATTGGACAGACCCCGAACTTCCCATTTCCTTCGTTCTTTATCCCTAGAGTTTCTAGACTGTGGATCCGGCTGCCAGCGGAGGTCTTTCCCTTCCTCCCAAATCTTCAAGTTTTTAAGTCCCGTGTTAACAAACTTCCTCTTACCCTACTTAAGACTCCCACGGTACGTTAGTATTGAGGCTTTCAGCCTTCGTGGATTGTCCAAAGATAAAAAAATACCTTTTTCTTGAAATATCACTGAATATTTCATATTTTTTTACTAGAGAAAAAATATTTTAAACAATGATAGAAACAACTCCTACCAACATTAAAAATCTAACCCTTTACTAAAAAATTCAATTCTAAACAAATAAAGGTAATTTTATCAAAGATCAAAAAGTATTCTTCCTTTTTACAGGCTGTTACAAATTCGAGGAACATCATTAGGATCTCGAAAACAGTAAAGAGATACAGGGTTGGTTAAATTGGAGTAAAGTTGCGAGTAGTCCTAGTGGTACTTTGGCCGACCCCCACTCCTCCACCTTGGCTCCTCCCCTTCGACTCGCGCCCCGCCCACTTGGCGGATCCCTAACCAATGGGATGGTACGGTTCCTGCCCACTTGGCTCCTCCCTAACCAATAAAATATGTGGTTTTTATCAACCAATAGGATTTATGCATGGCGGATGTGCGAGTGTGCTCGGTTTATTTGAAGAGATATTTTTAAAAACTAACGAAACATTAACATTGCCACTTTTTCTGGTTAGTTCTGGTTAGTCACTAAATTTAAGATTCGACGTTTCATCTTTGAGCCACCATCATCAACTTTGTTTTTTTTTAATGGGCGGAGTATTTGGTTTTAAACTTAATACACTGGTATTTTAATTCTAAATACAACGATATATCACACTTTATATTTATACGACGTTTCAAACCAAAAAACCACCATCCACTATTTTTTCTATTAAAAATTACGTTTTTATTCCAAACGATTTTATAAATTTCCATTTAAAGGTAAGTATGCATTCATTTATTTCTATAACTATTCATTATTATTCCTTTAAAATTATTTATTTATAATTTACTTGTACGTAATAAAATAAAGTTTGTAATTTAATCAAACTCCTCTATCAACTTTATCGTAGCCTGTCATAAAAAAATGGATGCATACTTACCTGTAAACGGAAACTTTTCAGACGTTTTGGACTTTTTGTTTGACCTCCGGACAGTGCGGACGTGCGTAGAGGACTACAAAGTTCTTCCCGGAGTGGCGGCTAGAGGTGTCGTACGGACGTCTTTTACCTTCGGGGATCAAGGAAAGATTCACGCTAAATTGACGGCATCTTTCTTCTGGATCTAAGCGCTGTGAGCGAAGATTCCTATAAGCTGATGGTATCTTGTTTGGTAGTGAACACGAGGTATTTCTCAAATGGCGGGAAATAGATGGGCGTGCCATGGGAACTGTCAGTAGTGAAAGTGAAGGTTATACGTAACACCAGTAGCAGGTCTTGGTTTGACAGCCGACAATTTATGCATTGCATCGTTTGTTGAATTGTTTGTTTTCTTTTTGGAATTTCTGGGAGCTGCGAGCTCGATTATCCAGATTTTCCGCCAACGAAGCCCTGGAAAGCATAGTCCGGGGAGAGTGGTGGATTGGACCTGAAGGGACCAAAACCAAGAAAAAAAATAGAGAGAGAGAGAGAAGTATGAGGTTTGGGGGAAAATCGTTTTTGTAATGGCGAAATGGTAAATAATGATGGTTTTTCGGTTCTAAACGTCACATAAATGTAAAGTGTGAAATATCGTTGTATTTAGAATTAAAATACGAGTGTATTAGGTTTAAAACCAAATATTCCGCCCATTTAAAAAAACAAAGTTGATGATGGTGGCTCAAAGACGAAACGTCGGGTCATTAATTTAGTGACATCATTTTTATAGAACAGAAAAATTGGCAATGTTAATGTGTCGTTAGTTTTAAAATATCTCTTTAAATAAACCAAGAAAAAAAATAAAAACTTTCTGCAAAATTTTGGTTTTTGCGAATAATTCCGGAACGGCTTGCAAATTTTTAAATTTTTAAAACGGAATATTGTTAAGCTATAAAATGCGCAACTTTGCCCCAAAGTGAACCAACCCTGTATCTCTTACCGTTTCCAAGATCCTAATGGTGTTCCTCAAATTTGTAACAGCCTGTATAAATAATTTACTTTTAAATCTACATTTTTTCCTACAACAACAACAAAACTTTCCTCTTTAGATGACCCCTACTATTGCGGTCTTAGAGCAAGAATACCAAACTTCTTGTAGCTAAACTCACCGGGAAATCTCCGTCCTACTCAAAACCTCATCATCCCGTAGCAAAAGCAGCATCAACCGAACTGCAAACAGTACCAGCCAGCTGTCAGAACCAGCAGATCTACGGGTACCATCAGCAATATCAACCGAGTCCCATGGAACAACATGTGCGCAGGGTGTCCCAAGTCAAGCACCCGAATTTGGTGCAGGTTCCGCCAGCCTTGTGGAGTGCCAAGAGTCTGGATAGTGGATTAGGTAAGATACAGTTTAAAAAGTATTGTTTACCAAACGTATTTTTATACAGGGTGCTACAAGTTTTGAAGTACAGTATGAAAAAAACTTAAACGAATACTATAAAGTTTACAAACTGTATAAATAATATACCAATAGGTTTCCAAATAGTCCACGAAAGCTTTATTTAAGCTGACTTAAAAAATAAAAACAAGGCAGAGACAACAATGAGACGAGCAACTAAATGTAAATAAATTATCCTGAGGAGAGAAATAGCTGCTGGGCCTTCCTTGTCTGTCTTCAAGGCAGGTAAACGCAGATGGCGCGTGAGTCGACTTTATCGTTTGCCCGCCAAATTCAAATTATATAGCTGTGCTATTTTTTGCCCTTAATGTTAGGTACTTGTTTTTGTTTCCTATTAATATAAAATATTGGGGTTTAGTTCAATAATTACACACACCTTATTAAAAATGTACATTTATTTGGTTTTAATAAAGATATTTTCTTACAGATAACCATGTCAATATTACCTTAAATTATCTGTTGAAAACCACAAATTTAATATATACACTGTGATCACTAATAAAAGTCAATATTTAAAGTCCAATTAAAGGTAAAAACCACAGAAACACACAATAAATCACAGAAAATGTAAACAAACTGTCCAAACAAATCGGCCATTGAAAAATATCAAACACAAATATCGATTAACATTTCGGCGTGACTGCCTGCGGCAACGTTTGTTAAGTTAAAAATATTCGATTCATGGTATATTTTCTTTCTCTTAATTAGATGTGAGCCAAAAAAGGACATTAAAGTTTACATGCAGAAATTGTAAACAACTTGGCAACCAGGGCAAAGCGATGATTGCTCCATCTACGATAGCCTGCCATGATGAAAGACAAAGACATATTTATTGGAACTTGCGTTAAACCAGAAAGAGATAAATACAATGGACAAATTGTTAGGACCAGTTACTCGTCTCATTGTTTTCTCTGAACAAGGGGAATATGAGAATGATAGGTGTAGCTTATTTTTACATACAGGTGTGGAACCAACTGGCGGACCATAGGGAATTAAAAGCATAGGAAATATTCGAGGTGGGATCGCGTCGCCGTTCGACCAAAGTCGGAAACGGTGTAAGCGACGATCCCCTGATTTCGTTCTACTCGAATATGCGGGCTCGTTGCAGCGGTAAATTTTAGAAGAGTACATAGCAAATTGGTGGAAGGGATTCAATGCATGATTTACCTATGACCAATGGTTTGGTTTCCATACGGGTATAGTGCTATCTTTAAAATAGGTTTTTGTTTACAGATACTGCAGGTTCTTCTCAATCACCTTACAACAACTACACCCATGTATTATAGATTTCAGGCTCAACCGTCAAGAGGATATATCCCTGTTCCACCGGGAACTGTGTATATTGGAGAATGGGACTGAAATATTGTAAAAAAACAACATTTGTACATAACATACATATTTTTTAATTTTTAATTATCTATGTAATAAAAACATACATGGAATTATACATTTAATTGCTCTAATTTGACGTGAATATACAGGGTGTCCAGTAACTTAACCGACAAATTTTAAGGGGGTGATTCTACGATGAAAAATAAGAAAAAACTTCATATGAACATATGTCCTAAACATCTTAGTTTTTAAACTACAAGGTGTTAAAATTTAAAAAAATATATATATACCAATAAAATATTTTTAAAAATTTAGAAGACATCTCCTATGCATCAGAATACATTTTTTGATACAAAAGAAAAAAAATATTACCAGTGTCGTCCATAAGGGGTTTTGGGCAAATATTTTTTAGAAAAAAAAATGGTACACCACTGCATTTTTTAAAATAAAAATGAATTAAAGTATAAAAAATAACAAAGGTTATTTTTTTATTGAAGAATTTGATTTTAGCAATACGAAATGACCATCTCAAAAAATGGTTTTTATTTTTTATGCATAAACCGTTTATCAAACAAATAAGATTCAAGAGACCAAATTTGTTCTAAACTAAAGGGGGATTCAAAAAAATATTTTTATTTTAAAAAAATGCAGTAGCTTACCATTTTTTGCTTATAACATATTTACCCCAAACCCCTTGTGGACGACACTGCTAAAAAAATTTTTTTCTGGTATGTCAAAAAATTTCTTCTGATGCATAGAATTAGTATAAGAACTATAATATAAAAACTATAATTTTTTTAAAAAATTAACACCCCGTAGTTCAAAAACTAAGACCTTTAGGACATATGTTCATATGAAGTTTTTTTCTTATTTTTCATTGTAAAATCACATCTTAAAGTTTTTCGGTTGAGTTACTCGACACCCTGTATTTTAGACATGTAAGGAATATTCGAAATCACATTTCTAGAATATATTTCTTGAAGATGCCAAGAGGGGATTATTGTTATTTATTTTGACACTAATATTTTAATTTCATGAAACTTTTAGGCTCAAATTTACTTAGAAATTATTTATTATGTATATATAAAAAACATTGTGTGTGTAAAAAATAAAACTTTTTAGCACTTTTTATATCAAATCATTTGATAGACATTAGCAAAAGTAAACTGTATAATACAGATTTAAAGTGTCCTGTGATAACAGAAAGATTTATTGTATACATGCATATACACATAATATTAAGATAATATAAAATAAAAACTCTTGTACTTTTTGTATATTGTAAATTAAGACTATAATTTTTATACTGTAAATAAAAAATGTTATAAATTATAAAGTTCGTTTGTATTAAGAATAAAAAGAAGGTAATAGTTCGATATAGCGGTTTTAGCTATTATAAGAGATTTTCGACAAATTCTTTTTCAGGGCGTTTCTATAGGTCGATTATGACACAAATCTGTGTGCGCGTTTTCCAAAATCCATTTCTATAATTTATTATTAATAAAAACATATTACGGGACGAGTGGAGTGAACAGGGGTGCTGGGTGGGGACGAAACAGTATAAATCCAACGTCAAACACAAGAAAACATTAATACACTGAACTCGGGGCACATGAAAAATGTAAATTAATTTTGAAAAGTATTAAATTTTTTGAAAAACTATCCCACACATATGAGATACCTCGTCCGCCATTAATTAAAGAAGGAAAATTTATTTTGGTCAGCTGATAACATGAAGTTCGTCATTATGAAAATGACAGTCTTGATAGAAGCAGCGTTGCCAAACTTCTTATGAAGAATTAACACCAAGCCTATTTCGGGGATTATCCACCATTTCCATGAGAAACAATGGTATTTTTTGTAGAAATGCCTCTTTCTTTATGTTCAGGTATTTTCCTTTTTTCTCTACAAATTATAATAGGAAGAAGGAATAACTTAATTTTTCATATGAATTTTGTCCTGTATCTTCCTTTTTTTTAAGCTATTGACACTTTCTCACTTTATTTGGCAACATCCCAAGACATTTACAGTTCTATTGCAAACTCTTCTTTTTATGCAGTGACAGCCATGGCGGGATTGTTGTACTATTATTTATTTTTATTTTTTTAAACAATTTTTTGGACATTTTTGTAAACAGAAAGTGCGGTGTGTACTGTGAAATACTGTTTTTGGGCGTTTAATGTAGGATTTCTACTGTTTCGTCCCCACCCAGCACCCCTGTTCACTCCACCGTCCCGTAATATGTTTTTATTAATAATAAATTATAGAAATGGATTTTGGAAAACACGCACACAGATTTGTGTCATAATCGACCTATTGAAACGCCCTGAAAAAGAATTTTTCAAAAATCTCTTATAATAGCGAAAACCGTTATATCGAACTATTACCAAAAGGAATTTTGACTCTACATTAAATTCAGCATTAAAATGTGGGTTCAAAACAAATAAGCTAAGTCCAATTTTTCTAGAGGTTGGTGCCAGCAATGCCGTCAAATATACTTTTTTATTCTAATTTGTCACCTCCAAAACCTCTTTTAGGCAAATATAGTGACAATACATCTAATATTAACAAAATTATGTTATAAAAAACTGAAACCAGAATATATTTTTGACACCCTGTATCTCCGGAATCATCTACTTTTGGACTAAGCTAAGTTGGGTTAGATCATTATATTTTAGCCTCCGAAATTTGTGGTAGCATTTTTCCGCACCTTTTAGAAACACCCTGTATAAAGGAGTCATCCGATATAAAATGGAGATAATTATACTTTTATCATCAAAAAATTTGGGCCAAATACGATTTTAAAATGATTTATTTAAAATATTAATTTTCTTCTTCGTTTTTATCGAAACCTAGCTAAAGCTGGATTCATAGATTGACGTTATTGTTTTCGTTTGCCATTTGACGTTTTCAGTTGAATGATGAAACAACAACTTTGCATTTGTCAATTTATAGTTTCTGTTTGCCGTTTTCATATTAGCCCAATTAACTTGGACTTTCACCTCGGAATCTGACAAAATTTAAGCTGAATATATGTACATACCTTTATTTTGGTACAAAAATACTCTCCTAAAAATCCCTTATGATATCGTGTAAGGAACTCGAAATATGACAGGTCAAATGTCAAAAAATCAGTTTTTTGCGAGTATCTCGTTTCTTCCACTTTTAATAGCATTTACATTTATTATAAAATTTGTAAAACACAAAACTCTTTACAAATTAAATTCTAAGCATTTTTTAGTCATACCAACGGATCCGATAATAATGGGGTCAGTGTGTAAAGCACTTTAGTGTATGTACATACCTTAGCATGCAATCAATCGTGATATTTAGCAAATACTTGAGTAAAAGATGACATATTAGACTAAAAATCACGATTGATTGCGTGCTAAGGTATGTACATAAAGTAAAGGGCTTTACGCTCATTGTTTGACCTCCGGACAGTGCGGACGTGCGTAGAGGACTACAAAGTTCTTCCCGGAGTGGCGGCTAGAGGTGTCGTACGAACGTTTTTACCTTCGGGGATCAAGGAAAGATTCACGCTAAATTGACGGCATCTTTCTTCTGGATCTAAGCGCTGTGAGCGAAGATTCCTATAAGCTGATGGTATCCTGTTTGGTGGTGAACACGAGGTATTTCTCAAAAGGCGGGAAATAGATGGGCGTGCCATGGGAACTGTCAGTAGTGAAAGTGAAGGTTATACGTAACACCAGTAGCCGATCTTGGTTTGACAGCCGACAATTTATGCATTGCATCGATTGTTGAATTGTTTGTTTTCTTTTGGAATTTCTGGGAGCTACGAGCTCGATTATCCAGATTTTCTGCTGACGAAGCCCTGGAAAGCATAGTCCGGAAGGGGAGAGTGGTGGATTGGACCTGAAGGGACCAAAACCAAGAAAAAAAATAGAGAGAATAGAGAAAGTGCTTTACACACTGAGGCCTCTATTATCGGATCCGTTGGTCTGACAAAAAATGCTTAGAATAAAATTTGTAAAGAGTTTTGTGTTCTACAACTTTTATAATAAATATAAATGCAATTAAAAGTAAAAGACACTCGCAAAAAACTGATTTTTTTTGACATTTGGGTTTCAGTCATATTTCGAATTCCTTAGACGATATCATAGGGGATTTTTAGAAGAGTATTTTTTGTATCAAAATAAAGGTACGTACAGATATTCAGTTTATTTCGTGAGATTCAGAAATTGACCCTTTAATTTGATAAATGATAAAAAAATAACAAGTAGACATCTGTGCTTTCTATATGAACTGCATAGTAATATACAATAAGACTGATTTACCATTGGACTATTCTGATTTTAACTAAACAGTGTGGACATGTCTTGTTTTGATCAATTTCATACATTCATAATAATTTTTCACAACATGATCTATCATTTTAAAACGATTTAAAGATGTAAATCGATAGAAATAATAAATGAAATTGCAAAAATGACAAACTGATTTAATAAAATGAGGACATACCTCTTTTGGAACACACTCATACATCTGGATTGCCATTATTTCTATGTCTATTGTAATAACTTGTCTATTAAAAATACAACATAGAAACAACAAAAAATATCGTTAAAAGCTGCAAAAAAAATATATAAAATTGATATTTGAAAACAGATTTCGCACGTGCAATCGCGTTGGTCACTTTTCATAATTTTAATTAAAGAGAGAGCGGTCTGAAACCGATACGTGCCGGACAAAAACAATAATATTAAAGCTCAAAGCTTTTTCCAGGCTTTTGAATTTGAATATTTTTAATGGAAACCCGACCACAAAGGCGGAAAGACCGATTCGATGGGCCGTCGACGCGCGTTAATATTTGCTCATACATATTCATGTTTCGTGTGGGATTCATCAAAATTTCGGAGTATGTGGAGAATCTACATCAAATAATTCGTTTAAAAGACAAAAATAACCATACCCTATCTTATTACATGTCGCTCATCCGGAAAGAAAAGTGAGCACAACTACAAAGTTATGTTGTTAAATTGGCTTGGAAAATCTTATTCTTTTACCAGAAAAGGTTTGATTTTTACTTTTATTTTTCATCATATGGCGGTAGTGTTATCATTCATTTGGCAGTGAATAGTTATTTACATTACAAGATGCGAAAGTTTACTTTTTGGTGTGAGGTGGTTTTTAAATGGCCGAGGCGAAGCCGAGGCTATTTAAAACCTCCGAACACTTGAAAGGCCTTTCGCATCGTGTAATGTATTATATTTTTTCTGCTACTGTTCTATGTATCGCATAATTTAATAATCATTAACATCATGTTTTAATAGAAATATCAGAGATTTTGAAATTTTACCTGTTAAAAATTAATCCATAGCAACACATTTATTGTTGACATTGTCTGTCATCAGCACTTGTCAGATATTGAATTATTGTTAATTTAGTATAAATCCATTCCCATTTTAAAATGTTAAATGAATATGAAAATGGCATCAAAAGGCAGCTGACCTTGCGTGTGCCTCACTTCTGCCAGACAAATCTAAAGAGAGTTACCATCAAACATATAAATCGTTTTCTGAATGGCTTGCTACAAAAAATGTGGGGCGGATTGACGAGAATGTGATGTTGGCGTATTTTCAAGAAAAATCCGCGTCTTTATCACCACCAACCCTCTGGTCTATATATTCCATGCTCAAGTTAACAATTTCCGTAAACAAAAATCAAGATATTTCGGAGTTCAAGAAACTAGTTGCTTTTATTAAAAGGAAAAACGATGGTTATGAGGCAAAAAAGTCAAAAATTTAAAAAAGAAGAAATCATAAAGTTTTTACTTAACGCGCCTGATCAAAGTTACTTAGCAATGAAAGTAATAGCCATTATGGGAGTGGCTGGGGCATGCCGGACAGACGAAATATACAGAATGAAGCTAAGTGATGTAGAAATAAGAAATGACGTGGCTATAGTAAAAATAGTGGAGTCTAAAAATAAAGTTAAAAGAAACTTTGTAGTAACCAACGATGAAGGCTCAGTTCCTTATGTCAGATTTCTACAGGAATATATTAAGCTGAGACCAAGGAATGCTCTAGATGAGCGCTTATTGTATCGTTATGAAAGAGGTAAATGTGTTAATCAAGTAATTGGAAAGCACACTATTTCAAATGTACCTAAAGAAATTGCGAAGTTTTTGAAGCTTGAAGACATCAGTAGATACACTGGCCATTCTTTTAGAAGAACGTCAACTACGTTCCTTGCCAATGCTTCGGATGTCGATATTTTGGACTTAAAAGGCATGGAGGTTGGAAGTCTTCTTCTGTTGCGGAGGGATATATTGCTGAATCCTATAGTAATAAGGTGGAAATTTCAAAGAAGATTTTACACGAAATTCCTACCAATATTTCCTCTAATGAAGTAACAGTGAAAAATATGAATATTAACGTAGTTAAAGGTGATAACGATACCCCAACAACAAATTTAAAAACTGTTAATTCAAGTATTATTCCTCCAATTTCTTTTGCTAATTGCTCAAATTGCACAATTACTTTTAATGTCAATACCTAACCTAGTTTTTAAAATATTTTGTCATAAATTAGTTACTTTTTATAAATAAATCCTAATATTTCCCACAAGCATATTTTCTTGTTTTTACTCTTACTTTTTTGTCCAGGCGCTGAAAATATTACTTTCGTAGCTAGCAACGCTTAGCAACCAGGTAACACAAAGGTTCTCTTTCGTTATCATTCGCGTTGCTAGGACCACAAAGTTTTCTTATTTATACAGTAGTAGAAAAATACATTTTTTTATTCTAGAACAATGACACTTCTCAGTTATTCTATACTTTAACTTTCGAAGAAAAAAGATCGTGGCTTATCACGAAAACCGTTTTATTTTGAAAAGTGTCACAGGTATTTTTCGATGTTTTAAGGGGAAAAGTGTCCTACATAAAAAAAACACCTATATTTTAAATTAGAAGTGACATAAGTCATAATGTTATTTTTTTCTGTGTTAAGTCAGAAGTCATAGTTTTGCTGCTTTTGCATGATTTTTGCTACTTGCACAATTGAATGTTTTTTTTTTTTGAAAAACAGTCAATGTCAAATTTTCAATATTTTCAAGATATTAAAAAAATATTATCAAACCTATATGGCTAATTCTATGTACACATTTTAATAAGTTTTAAGTTTTTGTTAAAAATTCAAAATAAACTGTACTACAGCTTTATTAAACTTTTTATTCACAAATACACTTAAAAACTCGTCAAAAGAACCATTTTATATTATTTACACCTGTCACTATTATCATCCTCATCCAAATCGATGTCATTGTCAGCTTCAGCAACTTGAAATTTTTTATAAAAAGGCCACAATACTTGGGTTTTGAGGAAGGCTGAGAAGGAGGAGCTAAGAAATTCTTTATTTTTACACTGTTTACAGGTATTGGATTTTTGTACAAAAGTTTTTTAAAAACTTTGTGATTTTGATGTAAATTGGAAAAAAAATACTTGACATTGGTTGTTTGTGCGAAATTAGCCAATTTTCGAGTAGTATTATTTGACTCTGAACGGAACGGAATTTTTACCTAAGTTGGTGCGAACAGCAAAATTAGAAAAAAAATCCTGAAAAGAATTGTTTTTTGAGTTGTAATACATTTTCTACAGCTGACAGATGTGTCCAACTAGTGTGACAGCTTAAAAAAGTTCTCTTTCTCTCTCTCTATTTTTTTATTGGTTTTGGTCCCTTCAGATCCAATCCACCACTCTCCCCCTTCCGGACTATGCTTTCCAGGGCTTCGTCGGCGGAAAATCTGGATAATCGAGCTCGTAGCTCCCAGAATTTCCAAAAGAAAACAAACAATTCAACAATCGATGCAATGCATAAATTTTCGACTGTCAAACCAAGATCTGCTACTGGTGTTACGTATAACCTTCACTTTTATTACTGACAGTTCTCATGGCACGCCCATCTATTTCCCGCCATTTGAGAAATACCTCGTGTTCATCACCAAACAGAATACCATCAGCTTATAGGAATCTTCGCTCACAGCGCTTAGATCCAGAAGAAAGATGCCGTCAATTTAGCGTGAATCTTTCCTTGATCCCCGAAGGTAAAAACGGGAAGAACTTTGTAGTCCTCTACGCACGTCCGCACTGTCCGGAGGTCAAAAAAGTTATTTCCGTAAAAGATATCTTTGACGCGATTGGCGATATGTTAAAATTTAAAGATATACAAATACAAAATCACCTCTTTGTAAATACATAAATGATACTACGGTATCCATAAAACTGTACCATCCTGTATTCTTTAAACATTATCTGCCGATAAACTTGGTCTAATCCATATTCATGTAATCCAGAGTATGTGTGAATATTTATGCCCATTTTAAAGCACTAGTGTACATAGGCTAACATCCATTTGCATATGATATGGCAACGTTGCTCGGGGTATGTTTAATATTCCGTTTAGCCAGATCAGTTTAGCGGAAATTTTTAAATAAAAAACTACCAGAGAATTTTCATTATTATAAATATTCAAAATGTAGAAAGTCTTTTATAGGGTGTATTTTGTAAGCGAGGATTTTTTTTATCTTTTTGACAATCCCCAGAAGGCATATGCCTAAATACCAGAATACCGTGGGTGTCGGGTTATTAGATGTTTAACCCATCGTTCCCCCTGTTCCGTCAACGTTGTCCAAGCACTAAAACATGAAGTTATGCATTTCACAGCACCTTTTAAACAACGCGGTAGTGCCACCACGGTCGTTATTTTTAAATAACTACTACCTAAACGTTAAAAATAAAAACGGTAATAGTTCGATATAGCGGTTTTCGCTATTATAAGAGATTTTCGAAAAATTCTTTTCAGGACGTTTCTATAGGTCGATTATGACATAAATCTGTGTGCGCGTTTTCCAAAATCCATTTCTATAATTTATTATTAATAAAAACATATTTACGGGACGGTGGAGTGAACAGGGGTGCTGGGTGGGGACAAAACAGTATAAATCCAACGTCAAACACAAGAAAACATTAATACACTGAACTGGGGGCACATGAAAAATGTAAATTAATTTTGAAAAGTATTAAATTTTTCGAAAAACTATCCCACACATATGAGATATCTCGTCCGCCATTAATTAAAGAAGGAAAATAGGCGCATTCATTTTGGTCAGCTGATAACATGAAGTTCGTCATTATAAAAATGACAGTCTCGATGGAAGCAGCGTTGCCAAACTTCTTATGAAGAATTAACACCAAGGCTATTTCGGGGATTATGCACCATTTCCATGAGAAACAATGGTATTTTTTGTAGAAATGCCTCCTTCTTTATGTTTAGGTATTTTCCTTTTTCTCTATAAATTATTATAGGAAGAAGGAATAACTTAATTTTTCATATGAATTTTGTCCTGTATCTTCCTTTTTTTTAAGCTATTGACACTTTCTCACTTTATTTGGCAACATCGCAAGACATTCAGTTATACAGTTCTATTGCAAACTCTTCTTTTTTATGCAGTGACAGTCATGGCGGGATTGTTGTACTATTATTTATTTTTAATTTTTTTAAACAATTTTTTTGGACATTTTTGTAAACAGAAAGTGCGGTGTGTACTGTGAAATACTGTTTTTGGGCGTTTAATGTAGGATTTCTACTGTTTCGTCCCCACCCAGCACCCTGTTCACTCCACCGTCCCGTAAATATGTTTTTATTAATAATAAATTATAGAAATGGATTTTGAAAACGCGCACACAGATTTGTGTCATAATCGACCTATAGAAACGCCCTGAAAAAGAATTTTTCAAAATCTCTTATAATAGCGAAAACCGCTATATCGAACTATTACCATAAAAACATTTACTTATCTCCTCCAAACGAACCATAAATACTTCAGCAAGACGCATATCGCATGCAACTGTTGTCACGCAACTTACATGCATTATTTGAGCACGGTGTAGGATGGGGGAGAAGCTAAAATAAGGTGTTTGTGTGGTAAATGTATATGCGCGGTATTTACCCTATGTGGCACGTTGTATGTTGCGTGTTAGATGTATTTATTGGTGGACGACCGTCTGACGTAACACAAATAATAGGTGATAAATACTGCTCGTATTTACCAAACCTGCTGACTTGATGGGTTAGTTGGGTGTTTTCTTGTTTGGGAATGGGATACACACTTTATAAATCCACTTAATAATTCTATGCCCACCCTTGGGGTACCAAACAAGAAGAAATAATTATGCATTTTTGTCGAGGTGACCAAACCAGGAAAAAGGGCCAAAAAGGTAAAATTTTATTGGATGCCCAAACAAGAAGTTCCCAAACAGACAAAGGCCTCTTGTTTCATTTTGTTTGTTGTTGCGTTTCTGTCTTTTTTCCTATTATATACAGGGTGTTCATTTGAAACTTTCCACTCAAGTTATCTTCGAAACGAGACAGATTTGAGAAGAGGAACGTTTTTTACTCTTCACCCTTAACCACCAGGGCCACTACCCCAAAATTCTTAAATGAGAAGGCGGGTCGAGTAATACATCATTTTAAAGCTCCTGACGAGTACTTTATAATCCTAGAATATGAAGTCAATATCTTCACCTATTACAAAATGGCGGTACTTTAAAAATTACCTAAATACCTGATTTGGATGGTCATATTTCCGAAACTAATAAGGTTAGATGTACTTAATGTGGTATATTCTTAAAGCTCATTTAAAGATCTTTTTAATGGTAAAATAATATACAGGGTTCTCAAAATAAAAAAATATGTACTTTTTCTTCTACCCTGTATATTACTACCAGTATCACCATTAAAAGACCTTTACAAGAGCTTTAAGAAACCACATTAGGTACATCTAACTTTATTAGTTTCGAATATAGCTATCAAATGCTATAAGTAATGAGTGCTATCATTTTGACTGCGTGCATTTCTTCAATTCTAAGAATTTTGGAGGTGGTGGCCTCCTGGTGAGTTACAGGTGGGTTAAAGAGGGCGCTCGTCCAATTTTTTGTAAAAAACGTTCCCCCTCAATAAATATCTTGACGTGTTTCGGCGATTTTCTCAAATCTGTCTCGTTTCGAAGATAACTATGAGTGGAAATTTTTTATATGAACAACCTGTATAATTAGAATTAAACCCGTCAAAGATTCGACGCGTTTAGTGTAGTAATTTTTAAAATCAGAGTCAGTATAATCATTTACGTATCCATGTCAACAGAGACGTCCCTTAGTTAAACAATACGTCATCTCTTTACAAATCCAATTTATAGCGTCTTTACAAAAACATGACCCCTTATTAAAAATTGCACCCCACCACACCTCAAGAAAAACGTCAAGAACGGAGATTATAAAATATGGACTAATAAATAAATTTTTCGCAAGACGACGCTACTAGTCGCGTCGCAGACGTTTTCTGTTGTGTTCGCGTCTTTTAATAATCATTTTGTGTCATCGCTGGCAGCTGGGATTGATAAACTATTAAGGGAAGAAATAGTTTAAGGGAATATTTTTATAGCATAGATATTTTAAGTTTTTATTGGCACCAAATTAAGGAGGGCAGTGTTGCAATTCGGTCAATCAGCTGATAAATTGGGTATCTAGGGGACTAAAAGTGTCGAAAATATTTACCATATTTACAGAAGTATACGATTTTGGGTTTGCGTCTGGCTAGAAGCAAAAGCACTTTTTGTAGAGTTTCTTTATGAGAAGGGGTTTAGACATAAGCAAGACCGGCGATAGCTTTTGTCAGGGACGTGAGGGTGTGAGAATTACGATTTCGGTTGGCAGTTCTGTTCAAAGTTGGTAGCATTATCAGCTGATGACAGAGTCGTGCCTTGTCGAAGCTTTGTTTGGTAAAAACTGTGGAAATTTGCCATTTTCATTTTGGTTGTATATTTTGCAAGGATTTCCAGTTGTTAATGTTTTTGGTTAGTTTAGAGACTTCACATATTATTGGTTCGGACTCGTTTTATTTTAGAGATTTTGATAGTGTTTAGTCGAATAGTTTTCAGTCATTCGTGTTTTTATATACATATGATACTGATGAGTGTCCGCTAATTAATGGTACACAGAAAAACCACAGATTTCTTATGCGAAAATACCCATTTAGGATTTAAACAAACATACCTATATCCAAAAGTTAATGATAAGGAAGATACGGGGTGTTAAAGAGATATAAATATTTTTTATTCATGCATTTCGATAATTTCTGATATGTTTTAAACATTTTAATAAAACTCGGTATCCAGGAGTTTTTAGCTATCAGCTATTTATATCTGAGCAGTTGTAATTATAGCTAATACGATGTTATTGAAGGTACATACTTTCGGGTGCACTGAACAACTAAAACGTGAATACCTTAAAAACGGTTGTCAAGACCGATTCTTACTAAGTATACCTTTTTTGTGCAGAAAGCATAGAGAAGCTTACTAGTTTACATACATACAGAGTAGTAACAAAAAATTGGGTAGTTTTAGAGAATTTTAAATAGTGTACCCATCGCCCTCTAGTCTACACACAAAAATTAATATTCGATCTGAAAAGCTAATGTTTAAAAACCCCTGAGATACCGTTTTATTAAGATATTTAAAAAGGGGGAACAATTATCGAAATAAATTTACTTTTTCTTTTTTACTATGACACCCCCCGTATCTTCCTTATTATAAACTTTTGGATATTAGGTATGTTTGGTTAAATCTTAATATTTTGGCATAAGGAATCTGTGGTTTTTCTGTGTACCATTCATTAGCGGACACCTTGTATACAAAGTTTTTAAAATGGTTTTTGACTTACGGAACCATGGAAAATGTTTTGCTCTGCCAGGTACCTCATCGTCCTGTCGTCGCTTTGATAATTTTTAATTTTCAATATTTAAACCACATTTATGTTTTTGTTTTAGGTTATGCCTATTAAAATAATCCAATAAATTTTGTTTACAACATACAGTTCTTTTTTGTTTTCTCCTTAATTCTACGCCACTGATCTGCCTAAAATCAAACATGACCGAAAATGGCCCGACTTGACGTCACAGCCGCGCTAGCCAATATGGCGAATGTCGTGACCTTATCTCATCAATCGACTTTGGCACTTTGAAAACAAAGTATTAAATTTCAGGCAAAAATATTAGGCATTATTGTCTAAAAACTAAATAAAACAAAAGAGAAGTTACCAGCTACAACCTTCCTGTAATTTTATATAAAGTGACAAAACATAAGTTTGAATATTTAAACTTAAACTGCAGGTATAAAATCTGACTTTGCACGTTTTGCTTCATGGCAGAATTTTTACGGAATCCATGACGACAACTACCAAAACACTTGGCACAAATTATAGACTAATTCTTCTTGTATTTTTTATTGCATTTACTCAATAAATTATGAAAATTATTTATAAGAACACGATATAAAACTGCCACAACAACAAGACAAACTTTTTGACTCATGAATGTGTCATGGACTACATAAACCAGTTCAAAATTATGCCGATGAGGGCTTTAACAACGTTGCCAGCTTAATTTTAAAAGCCAATAGCAATATCATAACTAGTTTCTTTATTTTTCCTTCTGAAGCCCCGTCTTTACAGAGATACCAGACAGTAACACCACTGATGACTTTAGTCTCTTTGCTGATCTTTTTCTTTTACCCTGTATGTTACTACCAGTATTACCATTAAAGAAGACCTTTAAAAGCGCTTTAAGAAAACACCACATGTAGGTACATCTGGCTTTATTAGTTTCGGAAATATGGCCATCAAGTCAGGTATTTAGGTAATTTCTAGGGCGTGCCGCCGATTCTGTAATAAGTGAAGATATTGACTTCATGTTCCTAGGAGTTATAAAGTACTCGTCAGAACTTTAAAATGATGTATCACTCGGCCCGCCTTCTCATTTAAGAGTGCACGGGGTGGTGGCCCTGGTGGTTAAGGGCTGAAGGGCTGCCGTCCATTTTTGTGTAAAGAGCGTTTCCCCCTCAATAAATATCTTGACGTGTTTCGGCGATTTTCGTCAAATCTGTCTCGTTTCGAAGACAACTTGAGTGGAAGGACCGCAAATGAACGCCCTAGCCTGGAGCGGCTATTCGCGCGGCCCGAATTGCAAGTATGGATGCGGCTTTGGGTTGAGTCACTTAGATTATATACCTAGTAGAGACTGAAAAATAGTTTTTTATTAGATTTTTTAATTTTTATTTATCGTTTTCAACAAAAAAATAAGGATAAAACAGAGCTATAATTTATCCGTAGTTATTTGTGTAAGTAGGTAATAAGGCAAGAGAAGGATACGGGAGAAAGAATAACAAAACACAGAAGTGAAAAATCCCGAATGGAATCGAAACGCGGCACGTTTTGAAAACAGGAAAGAATGGAGAATGGAGAGCAGTGTTTAACAGACCGATTGTTGAGACACGAACACTCTTTATGGGAACAAAAACAGCTATCATGGGTGGCGAACCATGGTAAGAAATGTGTAAGGATATTTATTTAATGGGGAAAAATATTTAAGATTTTATTTAAAAAGAATCCCTCTCCCTCTATCTGCTATCCTAGAGAACTGCAGAAATTTAGACATTGTGTGTAAAACCCCATTTTTAATTAATTAATACTCTCGAGAAAGTATCTGCATAATATTTTAAGAAAGAAAAATCTACTCATAAGTAAATTCGTTGCTTTTTCTTATCTATTTTTATATAAAAATCTGCATCCGCAAAATTATAAAGAATATGATGACTTCTATTGGGGTAATAAGAAACTTGAAAATGTATTTTAAGTAAACATAAATATACAACATTTAATCTACTTAGTTTATTATTAGCCTTGTTTACTAAAAAAGTTTAAATAATAAGAGCTGATTGTGTTTCCGATGTAGTCTCATGAAGTTCTTTATCAGTTTTTGTACTTACAATTGCCGTCCTACTTTTGCTACTTCTGAGTGTAAGGGCAGATACAAGATGTTTTGATTATTTACAAGGTTTTCCATTTTAAAATTTAATATGTTTTGTCCTTCACCGTATATCCTAAAAAGATAAAAAGAATTCTGATGAAAGATATGTATTCAACAAATCTACCAAACAAAACGGTGTTTTTATTTATTTTATACATTAAAAAATAAAAAAGTTGGAAGATGTATCTCTATTACGCTTCTAGAATAATTTAAAATTATTTTTCAGATTTGGATGGTCATATTTCGAAACTAATTGAGATAGCACATCAAATGTGGTTATTTTTTAAAGCATTTTAAAATATTTTTTTGGTGGTGATATAATATTCAGGGTATTCCATTTAAAAAATCATACCTATTGTCGTACCCTGTATATCATATGAGATAAATAATCATCGGATTACTGATTAGAATACTACCAGATTAACCAAACAAGCTGACATTTTAGTTTATTTTGTACAATGAAAAATAATAATGTTAAGGGGTGTAAATTTATAAATAACATATAATAAGTTTTAGGTTTCCAAAAGCATTTGTAATAATTTATAATATTTTCCAGTAAAAAGCACCTCATTTAAAGTTAGATTGGTAAGTTTCAAAATTTTGACCAAAAAAATTAATTTCTATCCCATAGTGCGATGACCAGCTGCATCAACCGGCATATCATAAAGAAATATAGCAAAGGCGGCCGCGAGAGACAAGCATGCCGATTTATTTGCTTTAAATTTTTTTGTGTTTTTTTTCTTATCAAAGAACACCGAATTTAAATTTTTTAAACTGTTCCTTCTATACATATTATGTCATTATTTTTCTCGAAATGTATTGTTTAATCGCGTTATAACATATAGCCTATAGCACTCCTGAATAGTGTAGCTTTCTAATTGTTGTGAAAGAGTTTTTATGATCGGTTTAAGTATTTCGAAGATTAGCTGCACTTACAAAGTTATGGTTTGTCAAGATAGTCGACCCGTACCCGCTTCGTTCTTGGGCGAGTCAACATATCTGAACTTTTTTGTTAAATCGCAATAGCCTATAAGCTTGCTTCCTAATGAGTGTAGCTTTCTGATTGAGAAAAAAAAATTATGATCGGTTCAGTATCTCCGAAGATTAGCGGCTACAAGACAAGAGCAAACAGAGTTACACAAACTTTTACCTCTTTTACTGTTATTAGTATAACTAAAAGAATTGGTCTCTGTTTTTTTTTTTTGTCAAAAGAGAATTGCATACACGCTTAATATCTTAACCAGAGACAACAATGAGACGAGTAACTGGTCCTAACAATTTGTCCATTGTATTTATCTCTTTCTGGTTTAACGCAAGTTCCAATAAATATGTCTTTGTCTTTCATCATGGCAGGCTATCGTAGATGGAGCAATCATCGCTTTGCCCTGGTTGCCAAGTTGTTTACAATTTCTGCATGTAAACTTTAATGTCCTTTTTGGCTCGCATCTAATTAAGAGAAGAAAATATACCATGAATCGAATATTTTTAACTTGACAACGTTGCCGCAGGCAGTCACGCCGAAATGTTATTCGATATTTGTGTTTGATATTTTTCAATGGCCGATTTGTTTGGACAGTTTGTTTACATTTTCTGTGATTTGTGTGTGTTTCGTGGTTTTTTACCTTTAATTGGACTTTGAATATTGACTTTTTATTAGTGATCACAGTGTATATATTAAATTTGTGCTTTTCAACAGATAATTTAAGGTAATATTGACATGGTTATCTGTAAGAAAAAATCTTTATAAAAACCAAATAAATGACATTTTTAATTAGGTGTGTGTAATTATTGAACTAAACCCCAATATTTTTATATTAATAGGAAACAAAAACAAGTACCTAACATTAAGGGCAAAAATAGCACAGCTATATAATTTGAATTTGGCGGGCAAACGATAAAGTCGACTCACGCGCCATCTGCGTTTACCTTCCTTGAAGACAGACAAGGAAGGCCCAGCAGCTATCTCTCTCTCTCGGATAATTTATTTACATTTAGTTGCTCGTCTCATTCACGCCCGTCTCTGCCTTAACCTATAAATTTTTACAAACAGCTAGAGCGGCTATCGTTTTCTGCAAACACACCATTGGTCACTGAAATTCGCGGATTTGCTGAAAGTTGCTTCTGGACATATGGGGTTTGTGCAAAAAAGTTTGCTTTGCTGATATTTTTGACTATGGTAGTTTTTATTGAAATTTTTTATGCATGAGACGTAGATAATTGAGTCCGTCAACTTACAGTCTATTTTTTTAAAAACGCTTTACACTTTGTGTGTGTCCCAAATTCGACCACTCCCTGGAATATTGTTTCTCATGTCTGGGGAATGGCATCCTCCACAACCCTCAACATTCTTGATGTACCATTCAAAAGAGAAGGGCTGTTCGTCTTATTAATAGATCCTTTACTTACTCAAAGACTTCCTTCCTCTTGCCGCATCACTCGAGCTGTTTGGAGATCTGTCGCTCTTCCGCTAGTTGCTTTTGCGGCTTCTGCTCCGACAGGTGTCGTGATATAGTCCCTCTCTTGCAGTTCCTAACAGAGAAACTCGTGGTGCCGCGCGTATGCATCCCCTATACAGTTCAATTGGACGAGGAGCCTCGAACTTCCCACTTTGGCACGTTCTTTTATCCCTAGAGTTTCTAGACTGTGGAACCTACTGCCAGCGGAGGTCTTTCCTTCTCCCCCCAAATCTTCAGGTTTTAAAGGTCTCCTGTGTTAACAAACTTCCTCTTACCCTGCTTAAGACACCCTGCGGTACGTTTAGTATTTAGGCTTTCAGCCTTCTGATGGATTGTCCAAAGATAAAAAAAAAAAAAAAAACATGTGGGGTTTTTGCAAAATACTCCCCAATTATGAAAAAAAATGTATATAAATTCAATTTGACTGAGTTTTTAAGTATTCCTTTGCATTAATGCCTACCGCTACTGTAAAAAGAAACAGCACGCTCAGATTTCAATATTCCGCACCCCCCCTTTTTGGGGCGGAGTTTTCCACCCCCTTGCCACCTCCCCATGAGTACAATAAGGATTTGTCAGTTGTGGTAGCTTGGCTACGCTCGGAGGCTTGAGAGGATCCTGATCTATTTTACTGTTTGTGGTTTTGAGTAGAGTCTGTTTTATAAGAATATTTTAACATATATATTTTTAATACAGCACAAAATTTACCAAAAATCGTTTATATGAAAAATTGCGGTTTTCGCTATTATAAGAGATTTTGGAAAAATTCTTTCAGGGAGTTTCTATAGGTCGATTATGACACAAATCTGTGTGCGCGTTTTCCAAAATCCATTTCTATAATTTATTATTAATAAAAACATATTTACGGGATGGTGGAGTGAACAGGGGTGCTGGGTGGGGACAAAACATTATAAATCCAACGTCAAACACAAGAAAACATTAATATACTGCACTCTGGGGCACATGAAAAATGTAAATTAATTTTGAAAAGTATACAAATTTTTCGAAAAACTATCCCACACATATGAGATATCTCGTCCGCCATTAATTAAAGAAGGAAGATAGGCATTCATTTTGGTCAGCTGATAACATGAAGTTCGTCATTATGAAAATGACGGTCTTGATAGAAGCAGCGTTGCCAAACTTCTTATGAAGAATTAACACCAAGCCTATTTCAGGGGATTATCCACCATTTCCATGAGAAACAATGGCATTTTTGTAGAAATGCCTCCTTCTTTAATGTTTGGGTATTTTCCTTTTTTCTCTATGAATTATAAAGAGAAGGAATAACTTAATTTTTCATATGAATTTTGTCCTGTATCTTCCTTTTTTTAAGCTATTGACACTTTCTAACTTTATTTGGCAACATCGCAAGACATTTACAGTTCTATTGCAAACTCTTCTTTTTATGCAGTGACAGCCATGGCGGGATTGTTGTACTATTATTTATTTTTAATTTTTTAAACAATTTTTTGGAGCATTTTTGTAAACAGAAAGTGCAGGTGTGTACTGTGAAATACTGTTTGTTGGGCCATATGGCAAGTTTCTGCCTGTTTCGATCCTATAGAAATGCCCTGAAGAAGATTTTCAAAAAATCTCTTATAATAGCGAAAACCGCTATACCGGAACTATAACCATAATATTTACAACACATCATGAGGAACATACTATACATGTAGAGTGCTATGATCCATTTCTGGAACTAGGAAATGAAAAATGCATGTTTGCCATTAAAAGGGCCGTTCAAACGTATTAATAGGATAGGACGCGAAAACTGCGGATTTTTGTGGGAAATTCCGTTTTTCGCGTTTCCGGATATTGGAATATTTGGAATAATGGCTTCTTTTTGCACGGATATTCGACAGTTGATTTGTTTTTCAATGGAAATACAAACTTAATTAAAAGAGAACTTTTGGTTCAGTGTTTTATTTTCGATGGTCTATGTAAACGTATAGGCGCTATATGAGGCATATGTAAATATGACGATTAAGAAGAAAATCTGGTAAATCTGGTATTTGTTAATAAGAACATAAAGTTAGATTACATGAAAAAAACTCCGGTAACGGTAAATGCTAACCAGGCCGATTTTCAAAAACAAACGGGTTATACATAAATAGGTAAATCTTTCCATTCTAAAAGAAATAATAGCTTTGTTCGCGGGTCTAGTAATGAACCGATTCTGAACCAGAACCGAACTGGTTTAGAATTGTTTTAAAGCGCATGTCTAGTTATTTATTAGTTCGGAATTTTTATTTACCGCGAACGATTTTCTATACAGCTGAGGATGTATTCTAACCTAGCCTTTTGGTTAGGATTTTTATGGTTAAATTGGATACTACACAAAAAAATTAAATTCAAACAAAAAGGTAAATTGTTATACTGTCGAAAGCCACTCGAGGTCTCTCGGCGGAAGACGAGGGATTCCCTGCCTCCTCTCGTTGTTAACATAAGTATGTGTATTTAACTAAAGATAAAATTCAAACAACAAGAAATGGTAAAATCTTCTAATATTGTCTATATTTTTTAATTAAATCCTTATTTATTTTATTGCATACATACATTCATACGGAATACAATTAAAAATCCTTTGTTTATATACGCTCAGAATCACAAAAATATAAAAAAAATATTCAACAGGTATATTAACCCGCATAAAAAGTGGCAGAAACAAATAAACTGTAATACAACGGTTTATTTCTGTACCACAAAAACAGAAAACAGCTGACCATGTCGACAATG
Organism: Listronotus bonariensis; assembly: GCA_014170235.1. Classification (NCBI taxonomy): domain Eukaryota; kingdom Metazoa; phylum Arthropoda; class Insecta; order Coleoptera; family Curculionidae; genus Listronotus; species Listronotus bonariensis. The sequence continues at coordinate 52,644 of JACEGR010003982.1, read as the reverse complement.
CGCATGAAATTCCGAACTGAACTTTTAGTTCCAACAAAAATCCCAGGACTGCTAATCAGGTTACGAACCGGTAACGAACTGATTCCATTGTAACCCGCGAACACAGAACTGTTACTAAAAATTCGGGATTTTACTAACCGCGAACGCTGGTTTTTTCACTGCGCATGCGAATAGTCCCAGAACCGGTTCAGAAACGAACCCGCGAACAAAGCTAATAGTGCCCTTTGGCACTAGGTCACATGGCTCACAATATTTTTCAAAGTTAAGGGGGAGACAGTTAAAACTTCACTGTGTAGAGGATGTTTTTAATATTACGACAAAATTTAGTGACATCTACCCTTTAACAAATTCAACAAAGAGTCCTAGATTTTAAACTACAGAGTGGTTGTAAAAAACTATTTTTTTCGATTCGACCACAGAGATTCCCCAATATACAGAATCAAAGCTGAAAGACCTTTTATTGACTTTAATTAAAAAATGTATAACTACTGGATCAACTTTTTATTATGTTTAAATTGTAGTAATGTAAGATTTTTGACCTATTTTTTAATACAAATTAGACACAAACTAATTTTTTCATACAAAACACCATCAGATTTTAGAAATTTTGTCGTGCGTCAAAAAGGCTTTTGATTTTTTAAACGAAAACCGTTCGTCGTACTAAAAATAACCAGAGACCAAATTAACCCCAAAGTTAATGAGTTACTCCAAAATAATATTGATTTTAAGAAAAAGCGGTGCCATACTATTTTTTTTCTTTAAAAAAATTAATACAATTCTTGTTCGAACGCCACTGGTAAAAATGTTTTAAAAATATTTTACAGCAAAAAGTGTAAGTAATGGTCAAAAGAAGTGTAAAATTTTGTGGAAAATATCTGGAGTGGTAGGAAAGTTAATGACAAAAAGGCATTTTGTTCCTTGAAACTTTAACACCCTGTATCTTGGAAACGAAGCATTTTCGGACATAAGTTTATCTGAAAAATTTTCCTATTTTCTTGCATTTTATACAGTTTTTATCTTTGGACAAACCACGAAGACTAAAAGCCTAAATACTAACGTACCGTGGAGTGTCTTAAGCGAGATAAAATTGGGAGTTTGTTGACACGGGACTTAAATACTTGAAGATTTGGGGGGATGGAAAGACCTCCGCGGGCAGCATCAGGTTCCACAATCTAGAAACTCTAGGGATAAAAGAACGAACAAAGTGGAAAGTTCGGGACCTGTCCAGTTGGACCGTATAGGGATGCATACGCGCGGCACCACGAGTTTCCTGTTGGGAACCGTGAGTGGAGGAACTATACTGGACAATTCTTCAGAGCAGAAGCCATGGAAGTATCCTATAAAAAGCGATAGATCGCCCACAGCCCGACGATGGGCAAGAGAGGAAGCCTTTCTGTAAGTGAAGGATCATTAATGAGACGAATAGCTCTTCTTTGAATAGAATCCAGAATGCTTAGGGTTGTGGGGAAGCCATGCCCCAGATATGAGAACAATACTCCAAGGGAGGTCAGTTTGGGACACATACAAAGTGTACAAATTAGAAGGGGAAACATACTTTTTGGCTCGAAAGAGAAATTCAAGCTTTCTTGAAGCTGCCGTGGCTATAGATACAATGTGTTTATGCCAGTTAAGGTTATTTTCAAATGTGACACCCACAAGATTGAAGGTGTCTTTGCTCTTTAAAACTTGGAAGCTCATAAGTGGAGGATGAGTATTTGGTGACTCTTTTTCGCGACAAGGAACATGATTGTGTTTTCGATGCATTAAAGTGGACGAGATTTTTGGCGCCGCAATCCAATATCAAACCAAGATCCTGCGAAAGAGATCAGGGCCGTATTAACTCTATGAGGCGCCCTAGGCTACAAAAAAAAAAGGTCCTTACACCTCCGTTGCGCCTGAGGTATTTCTTCTAATACCCACCCCGACCTAAACTTTTAAAAACTCCTCTGTCTAGCGCCTATTACTCCCCTGTCTGGCGCCTATTTTCTTCATGGCGCCCTAGGCTGTAGCCTAGTCAGCCTAATGGATAATACGGCACTGAAAGAGATATCTGCATCGCTCTGCGTTTGTTTTCCAAATCAGGTTTAGTGATAGGTTTAGGAACCTGAAGAAAACTAGAGTGAAGGGTACTATCGTCGGCGAAACTATGAATGGAATTAGTTGTGGACGAGAGAAGGTCGTTGATGTGAAGAAGGAACAATGTTGGTGCCAGAACTGAGCCCTGAGGCACTCCAGCATTAACTTGGTGAAAGCTTGAAGAATGGCCGTCCACAATAACTGATATACGTAGATCAGATAGATAACTAGAGAGCCAAGTACAGAGTTTAGTTCAAAGACCATAGGAGGGAAGTTTATTAAGAAGTGCGGCATGCCAGACCTGGTCAAAAGCTTTGGATATATCAAGAGCAACGATCTGGGACTCACCTAGAAACTCAAGAGACTTATTCCAGCAGTGTGATACGAAGGAAAGAAGATCTGCTGTAGATTTTTGTGGCGAAATCCATACTGCCTGTCGTGCAAAATTTTGTGTGCATTCTATACAGTGTTAGAAGGAAAATATAAACCTAAAAATAAACCTGTATTTATGTTTTCGGGATCTTTTCTGAAATCATCCAGTTATGGACTAAGGTAAGTTAAGTTAGATCGTCATAATATTTTATCTTCAGAAATCAATTCGCACCCCTTAGAAACACCCTGTATTATTTTAAAGTACTTTCGAAAAACAACTACCACAAAGAAAATATCAGAATATACAGGGTGTTATTTAATAAATGTCCGATATTTCAGAGAGTGATTTTTCAAGTATTTTTAAGGTAAAAGTTCCTATGAACGTGTGGTCTAATATGCTTCGCTTTCAAGATACAGGGTGTCAAAGTTTTATTTTTATTTATGTTTTTCTGCATAATTTCCTAAATAATGCCGATTTCCGAACGAAAATTGGTACCTAGGGGTTTTTGACATAGGAAATTTGAATTTGTTCTTAATTTACCTCTTACTTGTGAGGGCGCTAGCCACATGTATATTCTCACTTTCAAAGGCTCATGACTTTTTGTACAACCCTGTATTTACATTTTTGTTAAAAGAAATGGATTCCTTAGTCATTTTACGTAAAAAGGTACTCTTATTAGATGACGCTAGGAGCAACCGTTTTCAGAAATATTTTAGTTTAAAATAATCGATGCATACGCTTAGTAATAAATATGCTAAGTAAAGACCGCCGAAAATGACGGTTTTATCAAGTAGCCGGTCTTTACTTAGCATGATTCATTACTAAGCGTATGCATCGATTGTTTTAAACTAAAACATTTCGAAAACAGTTGCTCTACGTCATCTAATAAAGTACCTTTTACGTAAATGACTGAAATCCATTTCTTTAACAAAAATGTAAATACAGGTTTGTACAAAGAGTCATGAGACTTGAAAGTGAGGATACATGTGGCTAGCGCCCTCTAGTAGAGCTAAATTAGGAACAAATTCAAATTTCTTATGTCAAAAACCCTAGGTACCAATCTCGTTCGGAAATCGGCATTATTGAAGTTATGCAGAAAAACATAAATAAAAAATAAAACGGCACCCTGTATCTTGAAAGCAGCATCTTAGACCACGCGTTCATAGGAACTTTACCATAAAATACTGAAAAATCACTCTCTGAAATATCGGACGCTTATTAAATAACACCTGTATTATGTAACACAAATTAAAGCACAATTTAAACAATATTATGAATTTTCCGAAATAATTTACGGCCAAATGAAAAGTCGTCTATTCAATAAACACGATTTTATTTAATATATTGTTTGCGAAAATAGATCTAGTGTGATAATAATCGTATGAAACATTATTCGAAATAATGCTGTTAGTGCGAAAAAAGGCCGATTCGTTTTTCCGAACGAATGAACTTTGATTTTAGTGGAAATTTATTACCGATGCGATACGATGGTTATAATTATTAAGAGAATTAGACATTTTATCAATGTATATTTTATTTTTCATACAGTAAAGTTTGTGAAAAAAGACAAAACAGACAAAAATAAAAATATTTATAAAATTTCTTCTAAAAATTGTTTTTTTAAATATTTTTATAGTAGTCGGTATAATTACATTTTTGTAATATGAAGAATATTAGTAAGTACTCCTCAAAAAGCTGTCCTTGTAAAACATTTGCATTCATTAGTTCGCCAGGGGCGGACTAACCCTTAAGTACACAATAGGGCTAATTATTTTTACACCCAATAAAGTAATTAAAAAAGTGTTATTGGGTAACTTATAGCCTTAGCTAAGAAAATGTATTCTTATTTGATGTCGTTTAATTTAAGATTTTTTGACAAGAACAAGTTTTTTTTTAATGGGGACATTTAAAAACATTAGCCTATTCTGTTGCAATTCGCGGTCTGTAGTTTGGCGGAATTGTCTGTTGTTTGACACACTGGTCCGTAGTTTGACAACCCATTTTCTGCAGTTTGACAGACCGGTCTGTAGTTTGGCAGACTAGTCTGTTGTTTAACAGACTGGTCTGTTGTTTGACAGATTGGTCTGTTATTTGACAGAATAGTCCGTTGTTTGACAGACCGATCTGCAGTTTGGCAGACCGGTCTGTTGTTTGACAGACTGGTCTGTTGTTTAAAATACTGGTCTGTTGTTTGACACATTGGTCTGTTATTTGACAGACTAGTCCGTTGTTTGACAGACCGATCTGCAGTTTGGCAGATTGGTCTGTAGTTTGACGGACTGGTCAGTTATTTGGCAGACCAATGAACAGTTTGGCTGACCGGTCAGCAATTTGGCAGACCAATCAGGAGTTTGGCAGACCGGTCTATTGTTGGGCAGACTGGTCTGTTGTTTGACGAGACTGGTCTGTTGTTTGACAGACTGATCCGTTGTTTGACAGATTTATCCGTTGTTTGACAGACCGACCTGCTGTTTGGCAGACCGGTCTGTAGTTTCGCAGACTGGTTCGTTGTTTGCACTTATCAATTAATCACAAATGATTTTTTTTATTTTCTCGACAATAAAAAATAATGTTGTAGTATTGTGGAGAGTTTCATAATCTTGGAATTTCGAATCGCTGTTGATCCTACCTTTTATTAGTTGTATCATGGATTGTTTTGTAAGTAAAGGATCAATACTATGGCGAACAACTCGTCGTTGAATGGAATTAAGATTTCTGAGGAATACGCCATTCCCCGTATATGCGAATTATTTAACCCGGCGGTGGTAAACGGGGCGCAAGGCCTTCACTAAAGTTTTATTGAACAGGTAAATGGGGTGCAGGGATCCTGGAGTCAATAAAATGGTAAAGGTAAACGGGGCGCAAATGTTTTCTTTAAAGTAAAGGTATCGAAATAAAAGTTGGTCTATTTTAAAAATGTTTATTAATTACGAAACATTTATTGCTTTCTTTGGAAAATGTAAAATTTTTGTAGGCTATTAAATCTTTTTCACTCACACTTTCAATTACTGATACCGACATTTTCTCACTATTAAAATCTTGAGCGGAAATCTTTTCGCACGTCTATTAACTATTACAATGAGAACTGAACTGATTAAGTGGTATTCAAATTATTAGTGTCAATTATAGGAATTCTTACCTGCCCTGACCCACACCCCTCTCGGGAAGGGCTGGCGCCCCATACTGTTCTTTTACGATGAATGTTGTTAATAATAATAAACAGTAATGGTAAAAATAAATATTATTAAATGCGTTGTTTAGTTTGACTTTTTCCACACACTCGTAGAAAAATAGCGTTCCTAACAGGTGCCGAAAGTGCCTTTTCCGCACTTGACTGCTTGATCGAACTCCGCTACCAGTCGTTCGGTCAACTGCAGTTAAGTGCGAAAAAGTGGCACTCTCAGCATTAGTTAGGAAATATATATTAAGAACATTTTAAAAGCGCAAATTCGGTACCCTTTGAAAATAGTACAAAAAAACATAAAAAAGGCCGCCTACAATCGGACTATTTTATACAAAGGCGCCGCTATCCTTTACAGCGACGCGCTGATACACTATGGGATAGAAATCCATTATTTTGGCCAAAAGCAAGTTTGAAATTTTAATGGTTCATGCTGTGTATTTCAAAGTAGATACTCCAAACTACATGTACGCAAAATTATAAAAGGATATGACGACTTCTATTGGGGTAATAAGAAACTTGAAAATGTATTTTAAGTAAACATAAATATACAACATTTAATCTCCTTAGTTTATTATTACCCTTGACTACTAAAAAAGTAAAAGAGTTTAAATAATAAGAGCTATTATTGTGTTTCCGATGCAGTCTCGCAAAGTCTCGCTACTTTTGTCAAAGATTTTTTACCTTTTTCTTTATTAGTTTTTGTATTTACAATTGCCTTCCTACTTTTTGCTACTTCTGAGTGTAAGGACAGATACAAGATTTTTTATAATTTACAAGGTTTTCCATTTTAAAATTTAATATGTTTTGTCCTACACTGTATATCCTATAAGATAAAAGCATTTTGATGAAAGATATGGATTCTATAGAATCTACCCAACAAAACAGTGTAATTATTTATTTTATACGTTAAAAAATAAAAAAGTTGGGAAGATGTATCTCTATTACGCTTCTAAGAATAATTTAAAATTATTTTTCAGATTTGGATGGTCATATTTCCGAAACTAATTGAGATAGACACATCAAATAATATAGTATTTTTCTAAAGCTTTTTAAAAGATTTTTTGGTGGTGATACAATATTCAGGGTATTTCATTTAAAAAAATCATACCTATTGTCGTACCCTGTATATCATATGAGATAATAATCATCGGATTACTGATGAGAACACTACCGAATTAACCAAACAAGCTGACATTTTAGTTATACAATAAAAAATAATAATGTTAAGTGGGGTGTAAATTTATAATAACATATAATAAGTTTTAGGTTTCCAAAAGCATTTGTAATAATTTATAATATTTTTCCAGTAAAAAGCACCTCATTTTAAGTTAGATTGGTAAGTTTCAAAATGTTGTCCAAAAAATTAATTTCCATCCCGTAGTGCGATGACCAGCTGCATCAACCGGCATATCATAAAAGAAATATAGCAAAGGCGGCCGCGAAGACAAGCATGCCGATTTATTTGCTTTAAACTTTTTTCTGATTTTTTTTCTTATCAAAGAGCACCGAATTTACATTTTTAAACTGTTCCTTCTATACTATTTTCGCAAAAAGCTACTTATCTAATCCAAATTCACCCTGTATGAAGCAGCGTATCACCTGTAGCTATTCCCGCCCTCGGCTCAGCAGACTCCACCCCCGACATTATTATCCCATTTAGAGGTAGCGAAACCGCCGAAGCACGTGGCAATTCAAAACACTGTGCGTCGCGATGCAGTGATTAAGCGTCGGAAGTGTCGTCGCGGCGAAGAGCGTCGGATTTGGAAGTTTTAAAAGATTACTACTCGACGGACGAATTTATTAACCGTTGAGTTTGAAAAGTTTGAAACTCGGTTTGGGATACTTTTTGGGGAAAGTATTAATTGAAACAGTGATACGGCGAATTGACTGTGTTAAAAAAATTTTTTGAACAGATAAGGTAAGTCTATTGTCTATATTTATTAATTCTGGTAACAGTTTAATATACGGTTTTCTGGTATTTTAAGGGTTTTTAAAAATTATTGATACTTACATATTTTAGACACTGTTCTAAATAAAACGTAAGTGGCGCACATCCAAAATATTCCGTTTTAAAAAACATATCAGTAAACAAACTTACGGGACCGGAGAATGAAAAGGGGTGCTGGGCGGGTTAAAATTGGTAAAATGAGTTAATAAAACCGAACATCACATGTAAAATTAAGTAAAAATTACATTTTTCCATATATTTTTGAGAATAAAAATAAAAATATGATAAATATCAAAATTGTAAATTCGTAACCTAAAAGTAAGAAAAAAAAAACGACTAAAAACATTAGTTATACCATGCTAAATATGGAATTCATTTGGCAACATCGGAAGGGTTTGATTCTATTTATGAGTGAATAAAAGAAAATAATTCACACAAACTGGATTCATAAAGTGTGTATTAGTCTCTGATGTAATTAAATGAAAAACAGCGTTGACTAACCAGAACTAACCTGATCACCCTTTATAATCCGTCTTTTATTATTAAACTTTTATACAACGTTGCCAATTGTCCATATTAAAAAGTGGACAAATGCAAAAAAAATATATTATAAAAAAAAATTATAACTGCGACTTCATATTATTATTAAGGACAACTAATAGATAACATGTACGTCAAAATATTAAAAATAATAGTTACAATAGCAGAAAACCGTTTACTAAATAATTACCCTAATTTTTTGTAAGAATAAAAGTTTTGTTTCTTATACTGGGTGATGCATCGCCGGGCGGAACATAGGAAATCCCATGTAATTTTTAATGGGGTCAATTATTGGCTCCCCTAATTATTTGAGAGAAAAATTCCATTGAAGTTTATTGAAGAGCATGCAAATCTACGTACATGGTAAAATTTTTAGATTTTTGGTTAACCCGTTTTCTAGTTAGATGCTAAAATATTTTTAAAAATTGTTACTTTATTATCACCTCATATATATTAACAACAATAAAAATACCAGTTAGCTACGATTTTTGATAATAATAAAGCACTAAATTTCAAAGTGACAACGTAATGTCACGCTAACTGGTATTTTTATTGTTGTTAATATATATGAGGCGATAATAATGTAACAATTTTTAAAAATATATTAGCATCTAACTAGCAAACGAATTAACCGAAAAATCTGAAGTTTTCACCATGTACGTAGATTTGCATGCTCTTCAATAAACTTCGATAGAATTGTTCTCTAAAATAATTAGGGGAGCAAATAATTGACCCCATTAAAAATTACATGGGATTTCCTATGTCCCGCCCGGCGATGCATCACTCGGTATGTAAGTCACTGAAGTTTTGAAATAATACAAGGTCGTTTTACCAACCTTTAATTTTTAACTAAAAAGTTTATACTCTAATGCCGCCTTTTCTAACAGTTTTCAAAAAAATATATCACTTTATTGACTCTGACTGAGTTCTGTAGGGTTGAATATGAAAAAAAAAATCTTTTCTTCTTTTGCAATTTACAAATTTCAACGTTTCTTAACCAGTAAAGATTTGTATTTTTATCAAATAAGGTTGGTTAAAAAACGTGGATAGAATTGAAGATGTATGTTATATTGTGACGTAAATTTTTGAAATATACATAAGGGCCACATTACGTCACTGGGGCAAATGTACCATATGGAACTATCTTCTCGGAACCATTAGACTGGTGGACAAAAACTATCTTTTTCTTTCACTATAAGACTACAGGAACCATTTGACTAACTAAATTTAGTACGGGCATACCCCCCACTAGGGGTAGCCTGTACGGGGCTTAACTAAAACTTTAACTTTATACTTGACTTCACTTTTACTACCTACTTCTTATCTAATATCTTTATAACTTTTTTCTTCCTTTAAATATTAAATTTTCCAGTGTTTGTTTTGCATTTCTACGCGACCCAGTTTGTTTAATGTTTTTATTTTAATATTATAAGAGTAACCTAGAAAATTGTTTAATTTATACTTTTAAAACCTTGACACCTCACGTATATCTTTATTTAGCAAAATTCCCAATGTTAAGTAACCTAATTAAAATGTATGCTTATTTTAAAATTTCCAAAAATGTATATTTTAAAATTCCCAAAATGTATACTTTTTTATACTAGGTGTTCACAATATTTAATCAAAATACCCCATATACAGGGGGTTTCATAATTACGATAAGAAAATTGAAGGGCGTATTTCTGAGCTATTTCTATGAAAAAAAAGAGTATATAAACATAGGTCCTTAAATTTTTCATTCTTAAGAACTTTTCAGAAAACCTAAAAATTTTAAAACACTTTTTATAGTAAAATTTGTTAGACCATAAACGTTGTTTAATTGGGCATTTGTTGTTATTACATAACTGTTAATAAGAAGTTATAACACTTCATTTTTAAAAGAAAAAAATGTTCTTATGATTCTTGTATGATCCAGGAATATGTAATTTAGCCGATTTTTTTCTGGAATACTAAGCAAGTTACTTAATAAGATAAATACACAAAAAGTTGTATTTTTAGGTATTTCAATCCGGAAAAATATAAAAGTTGCAAAAATGTCAGTGGCGTTCATTTTTTTGTCAATTATATTAGCTAAGGTGAGTCCCACGCCGTCACTGGTGTCACAAATTAAAATTAGTTTAGGGCTAAAGTTACTCCATGTTTTAAGAAATACCACAGCCAAATTCTTATTAAAATCGGATTAGGCATATTTGGGATATTAGTAAAAACCCGATTTTCTTTGTAAAGTTTAACACTCTCTGTATCTTAGAAAGAAAGCATTTCCGGCCCTATGTTTATATAATTTTTTTTTTTATGAGTTGGCTCAGGAATATGCCCTTAGATTTTCTTACTGTATTTAGGAAACACCCTGTAGATGATGTAATAAAGACACGTTTTGGAAAACGGTTACGATTACGAATAAAAATAGTTTTTGGTTCAGTAACAGGGATCAGAGGATTACTCCAAAAGTTTAAAAAATTATGCATTACAAAAATAAAATACAAATCATGCTAGAAATAGTACATAAATTACCACTGGCGTATAATTTTATTTTCTGGGGGAGGGGGTAATGGACCTTCCAGAGTATATGACAACCAAAAAAAAGTTTTCCATGTATCAAATATGCTCTTAATATGTTACCGACCCTACAACATGTGGTTTTGTGTATGTAACTACCAAAAGGAAAGAGAAAAAACTTTAGCTAAGCATCTTCAGAGTGGGGGAAAATTACGCCCTTTACCCCCTCCTTCCACCTTATCTAAGCTCAGTGTAAATTACACCTTTACACAGACACATTTCCTAGGAGTAGAAAGTTCCACCCCTAAAGCTCCCTAAAGATCTTCTAAATTACAAATGGGAGGCAGTAAGAATTACAGTGAGAGTCAACTAACAGGTCATTGCAGACTGAATAAACAATAGACCTGGCAGAAGAAAACCTATGCAGGTTCTGCCAGGAGGAGGAAGAAACCGCAGAACACGTATGGTGCTACTGCGAAGCCCTTTGTCGTCTGCGGTTTGCAAGGCTGGGTGAAGAAAACCTAAAGCGGCAAGATATACCAAGGAGCCGGTTTCTAAGCTTGTGGAGTCTGATTAAAAGGACCGGCTTGGAGAGTGTGCTCTAACATAGGGATGGAGGATACATAATAAACTTGAGCAGGTTGCAGTGTTAGAGAATTACAATCCACCTTCAAGCTAATCTAATCTAATCTAAAAGCCCGGTTACACAGCCAGTGGTTTGCCAAAATCTAATCTCGCATCTTGCAAACCACGGGTCGTGTAATATAATCGTCTATACTAGTCTGCCATTCGCCGGCCGTGATCAGCGCGCTCGCCAAGTCCAGATTTTCTAAAATTTGGTTCAGAAAACAACATCCTTGATTTGTTTTTCCCATCGCTTCTCGGTGAAAATTTCTTCGACCTTTGATGTCTTGTCTCTTTTTTTTTTTATCCTGCGACGGAAGACTAACTCAATCTACGGACTTACTGCGGTAAAGTTTGAAACTTAGTTTTTTTTTAGTGCTGAATTCAGATTTTTTTGAGTGAGGGAGTTTAAGATTACCAGGGGGATTTAAAATATTCAGGGAAAATATAATTATCGCCCAACAAAGTGACGACAATATGTTTTGAATGGATAGGTTCATGTACCAGTTCAAATGAATCTAAACTGAACTCGCAATTGTAAAACTGGGCATAAAAGGTTTATATTGTTTAAATTTTTTAAAACTAGAAAGAATATAGTTAATAACAAGTCGATCTTAACAAGAGCCCCATAGTTTTAACATTATCATTCTTTTTACTTTTTGGCAATTTCTACATATTTAAACCACTGTATAACAATGATATTATTTTTAAGTTGGCGTCATATTTTCTTACTTATTATTATTTGTTTCGAGTTTTTATGCAAACTGTAACCCAATTACAGGTTTCGAAAGATGTAACAAGAGCACACCTGCAGAAGAGTTATTAATTTTTAGCATTTTTAGTATTTAATTAGAAGAATTTGTATCAGATGTAACACCCGGACTAATTAATAAAAATATATTTAAATATTATATTTAATTCAAAAACGGTCATTAAAATAATAAAATAATGCATATATACATTATGATAAAATGTAATAAATGTGATGAGTATGGTTATTAAAATTAGGTGTAAAAAATAAAAATTGTTTCGTGCATTTTTAGAATGTCGAGTAAATTTACACTAATTAAAAAAAAAAAAAAATGCGGTCTTTTGATTTTTAGAAAAAATTTAGATAGATTTTTAATGAATAAAAAAACTAAACCAACTTCTAACTAAATAAAGTAACTAAGAATTTAAAAATAATGTATAGAAAAAAATTAAAAACATGCAGTACTAAATGTTAACAACTAAAAACAAACACATGCTTTTATACTTTAGTACGTTGTGTTATTACCCGACTTGTTTTTGATTTCTTTATTTATTATTTTTAATTTTTTTCTTTATTTATTTCTAAGTCAGTTTAGTTTTTTAATGTTATTTTTCTCTTTTTAGTTTATTATTATTATTTAATTAGTGGACATTTACACTAAAATGCACTACTACATATAGAGTACCTTTTTCTCTCATATAAACTATTTGTAAAGAAGGGTAATGCTGCCTCTAATAGGTATAAATTGGGTATAGACGAAAACACCCGACAAAAAAATAAAACACGCGCAATTACAAAATAAAAATAAAATTTAAAAAATGAATTAGCTATAAATAACAATCCATGACAAATTAGATTAGAAAATTTGGACGTTACATTGACTACTACGATTATTCAAACAACCAGCATAGAGCATACTACGTCAAAAGAAAAAAATGGGTCTAGTACCTTTTTCTTTCGCGATCCTGACTTGGTTTTTTATGGGACCACCGCAAAGGTTCACTCTTTTAAATAAAAAAAAAAACGTTTACAATTGACGGAGTAATTGGTGTACTTTACATACCTACATGGTTAAAAAAGAAGGAGGTTATATCTTCGAGGACTATATTTTTATATATGAACAACGTCTTATAAGAGTTTTTAAAAGTTATGGCATTTGTTAAACACGTAAGAGTATTTGCTAATGTACCTAATTAAAATTAGGCGAATCCGGTATAGGGCTGAAAATTTTAATAAAGATAAATATTGGTTAGATAGAGTTGGTACTAGAGAAATGGTTGGTTAGGGTATTAATGGTACTCCTTCGTACGTGAATTCAAATGCCATTCCTGTTTCTGCCATAAGATGGAAAGAAACCACTGCTAAAATTCAGAGTCTTTATTTTTTAAGTGTATGTGACAGGCTTTTACGACTTTCCGTTTTACCGAAAATGACTGGAACTTTTAATTTTTAAATGGGACACCCTATATATTTCTTGTTTTTCGGATTTTCCAGATCATTTTTATTTGAAATACAATATTTTTGACACAAATTTTGATCAAATTTTATTTTAAAATTATGTTTTTATTTTTCTTTTATTAGAGTCCCATGATTATTTTAAAATCACTACTTATATTTTACTTACTTCCAGAAAAATACGAAATCGATTTTATCTTTTTAAATTTTTTTACTAGAGGGCTTACCTTTTTAGTTTTTCTACCCTACCTAGCTCAAAAACAAAAATAGGAGGCAAATACACTACAACACTTTTACAAAATTTTCTTTTAAAAAACATTTATTATGTAGGTAAATGATCGTTTTTACACTAAATGTCGTACGTCGCAATTCATCGTAATTGCCATGAAAACAAAAACTACTAGAATATGTTGTAAAAATAATTGCTTGTGTTCCGTTAAAACTCTAAACAATAAAATCAATAGTTTTCGTTTATTTATCTCCTACGATGTTAAAATACTTTTAGGGTAAATTTGGTATTAACATAATACCAAAATTAAACCTAAAATTATTTTAACATAATACTTAAAGTGATGTTTGAAGTTTAAAAAGATAAAATTGATTTCGTATTTTTTTGGAAGTAAGTAAAGTATGAGGAGTGATTTTAGAATGACCATGGCACTCTAGATAAAAAATAAAAATTTAATTCTAAAATTAAATATCACAAAAATTTGTTTTAAAAGATATTATATTCCGACTAAAAATGATCTGGAGAATCCGGAAAACAAAAAATATACAGGGTGTCCCATTTAAAAATCAAAAGTTCCAGTCATTTCCAGTAAAACCGGAATCCGTCAAAGCCTTTCATATACACCTAAAAATTACTTTTCATTAGTCTAACAACCTTACCAAGTTTCGTCAGTATCGATAGCCAAATAACAAAATGGCAACCGGAAAGTGATCTCGTTGTCACCCGGTATGTATATTTTACTTACTCCATTTCAAGATTGTCCTTTTCTCATATGGGTGTACCTATACATGTCACCTCTTTGGGTGCATTGGCCGCCCAAGGTGCATAGAGAGAAAGAAGGGCCAACTTCTTGGCCCAACTTTGCTATGACAATAAACAGGTGATAGATGTGACGACATTAAAGTCCTTTTTAACCAACATAAAATTTAAAATATAGTATATTCAATTGTTGAAGTCTTTTTAATCCACTATTTACTCATAAATATGATCACGATTAACACAATATTTACGAAACACTAAAGAAATAACGACATTTGTTTAAAAAGTATCCCCTTAACGTCACATCTATCAACTGTGAAATGAAAGTTGGGCCACCTTCTCTCTAAGCACCTTGGTCGCCGCCGCTATTTATGAATACCTACTGCGTGTTAGCACCTTCATAGAGTTGAAACGCAGTAGCAAATACGAACAGTATCACCTTTATTTACCTCTTTAAACCCTACGTAAGTTTGGTGCTGCAGTCTGGGAGGAATTTATGCAATACATGCAAATGCATAAGCGGTTTGTGAATTCCTACTGCGTGTCAGCGCCTTCATGGAGTTGAAACGCAGTAGCAAATACAAACGGTATCACCTTCCTTTACCACTCTAAACTATAAGTAAATTTTGTGCTACAGTTTGGAAGAAATTTAAAAGCATGCAAACGCATAATTTTATTGCGAATGAAATTTAACCTGGCAACAAAAGGCCTGTGCCCAAAAACATTACAAATCAGTCAAAGTTAATCAAACAGCTCAAATACAGTGAAATAATTAATACATAACCTTTTTTTTTTTGTTTTTTTGTTATTACATATTCGGTTTCATTTAAAAGACAATTTTATTTTAAAAAATATTAAAATTAAACTTTTAGTTCTGTAATTGTACATTTTTATTGGCACCTTTTAAGCTATTACTTTTTTATTTGTTTTGTCTTTTGACTATGGTTATACAGCAAGTATTTATTATATTTATTATTTATTAAGCTAATAAATATTTTAACTTTTAATTTAAATTTGATACGAGGTATTACAAAATGATGTTAGCAAAGCTCCAAAAAATCTGACAAAACATTATAAAGTGCTTGTCGAAATTCAGGACCTCATTTTAAAAAATATTAAAATTAAACTTTTAGTTCTGTAATTGTACATTTTTATTGGCTACCTTTTAAGCTATTACTTTTTTATTTGTTTTGTCTTTTGACTATGGTTATACAGCAAGTATTTATTATATTTATTATTTATTAAGCTAATAAATATTTTAACTTTTAATTTAAATTTGATACAAGGTATTACAAAATGATGTTAGCAAAGCCTAAAAATCTGACAAAACATTATAAAGTGCTTGTCGAAATTCAGGACCTCATCTTCTAACTTTTGAATTGTTTGGTATGTTTTCATGAAAATTTGAGGACTTTAGTGAGACAACATAAACCAAATTTTAGATAGGAAATAAACGATATAAATGTCAAACTCACATCTAGGCGTCATTTCAAAAAGAAAAAGTCATACTGTAAACTTTTTATTTAAAAAGCAAACATTGACGCACTACTTTTAGGTTATAAACCTTTTAAAATTCACATAAAACTAAAAAAAACAACCGTATGATTCAATTAAATGCAATAAGGCGGTAAAGTAAAAAAGATTTAAGGTGGGGGCGAAGCGTCCCCTGTTGCATGCAGTATGAATGCCAAATATGAAAACAAATTTGCTTGTACTTAAAACATCCCAGGATACAACATGCGTAGCAATTATAGGGCTAATTTCTTCGTTCTACTTTATGAATTCCTACGCGATATTTGTGCGGGCGCGTAGTAGTATTTTTATAGTGTTCTAAAATATAAATCCTCCTGCATTTCTGCACGGTAGGGTGTTGTAGCGTAGTAAGAATTCATAAAACGCGTCTCCGCCACTGTTCGACAGGGTTCAATCTACTAATTTTAAATAGGTATTTGTAGCTCTTGCTTAAAGAATAGGTAAAAGCAATTAGAATATTATCCTCTTTTAGTAGCATTTATTTTAAAATTTAAATGCGATCAAAAAAATAACTACAACAAAGATTTTTTGCTTTTGCCCTATAGAAACTTCTAGATTTATTAAAAATAAACCGCAACAAAAAATATGAACTGTTGCAAAAGGTTATAGGTGACCATATAAATTACAAGAAAATTATAATAATATTACATAAACTGCCCTAATTTTTTTAAGGGCAAATAAAATTTGTATTAAAATGTCACCGTCTTAAGTTAACTGATTTTAAAATTAACATTTAACCACCGCTTAGACTAGTTAAATGTAACCGATTTTTCAGTGTAAGTGACAGGGATACGAATAAAATTACGGTTTTTATTTTGCAAAAGTCGATAGTTAGTTAAATATGCATTAAAAATGCAAAAGAAACTTGGCGATAAGAGGTAATTTTATGCAAAATCGAGTATTAAAAACCTTCTGGTTATGTGGAGCAATTATTTCTTTTTATACTGACTATTCAGCATTTTTATACCGGGAACGATTAGTAAAAACAATCATTAAACCTGTGTTTTTTTGTTTATTTAATTAAATTAAGTCCACTTCTTTGCAATTAAAAATGACAAGTATTTTCCATATTTTGAAATTATTTGTTTTTCATTAGCTTTAATCGCGGGTCAAGTAATAAACTGATTCCGAACTAAAAACGAGCTGATTTGGAATTGTTTAAAAGCGCATGTCCAGTTATTTATTAGTTCGGAATTTTCCTTTACCGCGAACGACTTTCTACCGCTAAGGATGTTTTCTAACCAAGCTTTTTGCTTGGTATTTTTTATGGTTAAATTAGATACTATACTATAAAAAATCCAAACAAACAGGTAAATCGTTTTGCTGTCAAAAGTCACTCGAGGTCTCTCGGTGGAAGACGAGAGATTTCTAGCCTCCTCTTCTTTTTAATCATATGTGTATTTAACTAAAAATCAAATTCAAACAACAAGAAATGGCAAAATAATTACATATATACCTGTTGGTCTTAACATATAGTCTATATGTCTATATTTTTTTAATAAATCTTTTTTACATACATTCAGACGAAATACAATTAAAAATCCTTTGTTTATATATGCTTATATTCATAAACATTTTTAAAAAAATATTTAACAGGTATATTATCATGCAGAAAAAATGGTGTCAGAAATAAACAAACCATATAACATTTTTTGCCGGCGTTGTACATTTAATTTACTGGCATTGCCAACACTCTTTAATGGCAAGGCATTGGCAAAAAGGTATCAAAAAGACGCTAAAGTGGGCAATTGGCCGTTATTAGGCCACGTGTTGCAGATAAAGTGATGGCATCCATCATTAATAATTTATTGGCAAAAAGATAATAAAAAGACACGAAAGTGGGCAAATGCAGATATTCCCAAGCAGCAAGCTGACGTCTTATTGACGAAAATTGTCGCATATACTTTTTTAAAGCTAAAATGATGCGATATTTTATTTGAAAATTAAAATGGGAAAAACTCCTTACTGTATGCAATTTTCTTGCAATGCAAAGTACCATCTCTCGGAACACTGTCCAACTTGGAGATGCAGATTTTTACACTAGCCGAAGATATTTCTTTCAAAGCTAAGTGAGATCACCTACCGTAGACCGCTCTCGAATTATTTTTGTCTAATGGGTACGGTTTAGACGACAAAAAGCGAAGATATTGCAGAAACGTAGTAGTTTATTGTCAATTACGCCATCTATCGGTATGTCAAAAAACTAATATATAAAATATTTTTATTAACACGTCTTTAAAACTTTTAATAAAGTTTTAAACAAAATGTTTACAGCTGCTAACAGTCTACTTGAATATCTTGCCTTCTCGATTAGCCATCACCAATTAATCACACAACACACACTTATTAGGTAATGAATACATTTAATTATGTCTATTAAAAACTCTTTTCTTTAAAAAGAAACTAAAAAGCTAGAAAACTACGTAGAAAACAAATGCACAAAGCGGTCACCTTCGATCGAAATTAACGTAGCTAATTTTACCATCATTTTATTTTTATTCGCTCCAAAATACATAATAAACATTTTGTTTGACCTAATTTTTATTTGCATGATTTTTAACAATAAAATGTTATGAAAACGCCATTTCCTTTAAATTATGTAAAAAAACATAAAATAATGTTGTTTAGCTGTCATTATAAATAAAACAGATCAAAAAAATTGCTTTAATATTAGTTAAATTTATTTATTTATTTATTTTATTTATTTATTTATTTATTTATTTATTTATTTATTTATTTATTTATTTATTTATTTAACAATTTAAAAGTTACAATGATTTTATTTATTTATAAAAAAATGTTTCTTACTTAAAATACATTTTCTTTTTTTTAACATTGAAGCCTAGATATTGAAATATCTGTTTGCTTCCATGAAAACATATAAACCTTATAGTAAATGTCTTGTATCTTTTGTTTCATTAACAATAATAATAAACTTTAAAAAATCAACCAAAGGTAAAAATAAACTTATAACCTAAAAAATAAATAATAAATCAAATCCTATATGACTAAAAAACAAAAACAAAAATCAACAAATATACAGAGCAATACTCTGCAGAAAACATCTCACTACACAGAAAAAAGAAGAAAATAACCCTGAAGATTACAACAGTTAAACTCACCAAATTTGTCTGCAAAAAGCTTCGCGATTTTTAAATATATACAATCTGCTCTTTTTTGTAAAGATGTCATTCCTTGTTATTCTCTTTATAAACTGTGATAAAAGATTATAGACTTTAGGGGCTAAGTATGTGGCATGTCTCATATTTATGGTTCTATGATTTGGGGGTAAAGTCAAATGACTATTTACATTTCGTCTTGTTGAATAAGCATGGCTTATGTGACTTTGCCAGACTTTGTTCTGGTGAATCAATTTGCACAGTGACTGGATGTAAAGCACATCCAGATCATTAACATTCTCACTATATAACAAATGAGTGGGGTAAAGTCTATCTCTTTTGTATGACACTTTTAAGATATAATTTTGAACTATACGTAACGGTTGTAGGTTAGTTTTATAAGTTCCCCCCACACAGTGAGACCATATCTTATTAAAGATTCCACCAATGATTTGTATACCTGTACAACCAATCTAGCACTGAGGAATTCTCTTATAATATAAAACTTATGTATCAGTTTCCTTATTTTAGTGGTAAGATATTACTATTTATTAGAGGGCGCAGTCCACTTTAGATGTTGATCCAAGACAACCCCTAAGTACTTCACCTGTTTGACTCCTTTAATTTTAAAGTTCGTGATGTCATCACTGAAGTTAATTTCGTTAAATGTGGGTCTATTTGTGTTTGTTATTGAAAAAGCGATATAATTGGTTTTAGTTTCATTAAGTGACAATTTGAATGTTTCAAGCCAATTTTTAACTTTTTGAATCCACGTATCGCAATTTCTCTGACTTCCTCCCAGGAATGTCCAGAAAAAACAAGTGCTAATACCAATGTTAATAATATGGTTTAAAAAGTATGAATATGCGTTGAAGGTTTGCCTTCAAAAATGTACATTGCCGGCAAATAGTGTTTGCTGGGAAACTGTTATATAACGGTGAATTTCTCTATTATATAATGTGCATGAAATTACGAACTGAACTTTCAGATCCAACAAAAATCCCAGCACTGTTAATCCGGTTACGAACTGGTAACGAACTAATCCCATTGGGACGCGCGCACACGGAACTGTTACTCAAAATTCAGGATTTTACTAATCGCGACCGCTGCTTTTTTACTGCGCATGCGAATAGTCCCGGAACTGGTTCAGAATCAGCGCGAACAAAGCTATTATAGATAAAAATTATTAAATTAAAACTCTTTTTCTTCGATCTATAACAAAAATTTACACATTATCATTTACACATTATCTAAAAAACGTTTTCCTACACCCAAAATATATTATTCCTATAAGTAAAAGGCGAAGCAATGTACTTTTCCGGCCATGGCCGCGATTATTTTTCCGGACGCTTAACTTTTCCTTTACTTTCAATATTCACTGATGATGTTTGTCAAAGTCAGGGCCGTTCCTGGCAGGGGTGCAGCTGGTGCACTCGCAAGGGACGACAAAAATTAGAGGGCGGCATTTAGGATAAAAACTTTTTGAATTTGAACTTGAACTTGAACAGTGAAATTTTAGGGGACCTTTTTTGCTTTTCAAAAATTTTTATACCTTAATTTACATTTTCTTCTAGGAGCGGCCAATATTTTTTTGCACCAGGGCGCAAGTCACCCTAGAAACGGCCATGGTAGAAGTCCATCAACAGTACATATCAATGTGATACTATATAGTTCGTGGGCCAGTTTACATTGATTTTTGATAATAACACTTTTAAAACCTTTTTAGGAGGGTTTCTTTTGATGAGTCTACCACGAATATACAGGGTGTTTCATTTTCGATGGTTTTACGGGGTATCTCGAAAACCGTAAAGAATATCAAAAATCCAATATGGGACTCCCGATCTCTTTTTTTGAGAAAAGAACTATAGTGAAAACAATATATGGCTATTGCGATCCATCTCGGAGCTACAGGGTGATTTTCGGATTTTGTCCATTTTTAAAATCTTGTTTAACTCGTTTGCTATCAAAGTTGTGAAAAACTTTAAATAGGTTAACTATGTAGTTTTTTCCGAAGAATATTGTGGTGTAATTAGTTTTTTTTTCTATATTGATTAGTTTTTAAAAAATTACCCAACTTATGTTTTTTCTTATGGAACACCTTGTATATTTTTATCTGTATTAATTAAGCTCTCTTTTGGCCTTTCAAAAATATTTATAAGTATGTATTTCCTGTTTAAAGTTTTACCGAGAATAAACATTTTCCATAAATTTTGCTTTTTTTTTATAGAAGGCCATAACTGAAAATTAAAAGACAGTACTTTTAATCCTATACTTTTTTTGTTTCCGCTACCCCAACTTGATATTTGATCATTTGAACCTCGTTGGCCATTAACTTCTGAAACGTAGAGGGCGCATTTTTCAGCCCGAACGGCATTACGTTAAATTGGTAAGCCGCTCCATCCGGCGTAGTAAATGCTGTGATGGGTTTGGATTCCTCATCCAGAGGTATCTGCCAATAACCCTTCTTCAAGTCTATCAAAGAAAAATATTTTGCTGAGTGATATCTTTTAAGCAATCTTGCACTCGAGGCAACACTGCGGATTCATCCACAGTTTTAGCATTGATTTCCCGGAAGTCTAAGCAAAATCGCGGCTCCTTCTCGTCTCGTTCCACGACTACCGGTGAAGAAGCGTACGGCGAAACGGTAGGCTCTATAATACCTTTACGTTTCATCTCCTCCACTTCTTCGTACAAAATTTTACGCTTCCGGGGATTCAGAGGGTAGCACCTCCTATTGACAATTTTGTTATCCTTTATGAATGATCATGATGAAAAAACAATTTTTATATTTTTAATTTATTTAAATTAACCAACCTAAGCTTGAATAAATGTTTATGCATTTTTTTATAAAATATTTTGAAAACTTCCAATATAATTATTATAAACAACATTAGAATTATAGACAAGTTTAAAAAAATATGATTCTATTATAAAAAAGGCACTATTACAAAAAAATAAATGTAAAATTTAATAAATGAAAATAATATAAATACTCATCATGAAACACTATAATTTAAATATTTATTGTAATTTTTGTTAGTTTAGGTATGAATTCTTTGATTTTAAATGTTGTATAATATGTATTTATTTTATTTTAATTTAGTAAATATAACTTTTTTTCTGTAGTAGTGCCTTTCTATGATAAAGTTATTTTTTAAAGCTTAGCCAAGCAAATTTAAATACCCTCTAAATATAAAAGTTAATTGTTAACAAAATATTCGTTAGGGTAGCAAAAACAAAAAAGAGGTATTGAAAAATCCTGTTTTGTCATTTTCAGTCATGGCTTTCTCTAAAAATTTATGGAAAATCCTAATTTTCGGTTAAACTTTAAACAAGAAATACATACTTACATATATTTTGGAAAAGCCAAAAAAAAAGCTTAAAAATATAGATAAAAATATACAGGGTGTTCAATAAAAAAAACAAAAGTTGTATAATTTTCTCAAAAACTAACCAACATAGAAAAAAACTAATTACACCACAATATTCTACGGAAAAAAAACTACACAATTAACCTATTTTAAGTTTTTTCACAACTTTATTAGCAAACGAGTTTAAAAAGATTATAAAAATGGGCAAAATCCAAAATCTTCCTGTAGCTTTGTGATAGATCCCAATAGCCATGAACTGTTTTCACTATAGTTGTTTACTTTAAAAAATAGATCGGGAGTCCTATATTAGATTTTTGATATTCCTTACGGTTTTCGAGATACTCCGTAAAACCATCGAAAATGAAACACCCTGTACATACCGCCATATATGGAAGTGGCGCTTTAACCCAGCCTGTCAATGTCAAATGTTTCGGTTGTCGGACTGGACAAACGCGTCACTTTTTTGTCGGACAAGTTTACCACACTGTTTTACAAGCAATTAATTAACATTGTGCCAAAAATCGTGTTACAGTCATGAAACCATAAGACCCATGGACATGTTTTGCGTATCGGATTAGACGGGTTTCTTAAGGGTAACCCTTACGACGTTTGGCACGATGTTTAAAAATTGGATTTAAAATATTGTGGTTAACTTGTTCGACAAAATTATTAAGCGTTTGCACTGGGCCACATCCAAAACATTTGACACTGGCAGGCTGGGTTGTATGAATATTCGTGATAGACTCGTCAAAAGGAACCCCCTAAAAGGTTTAAAACTGTTATTATTATAAAGTTAATTTTATAACTGGCCCAACGACTAATAATAACGTATTAAACGGAGATCAAATAATAATAATGTTTATATTTATTAAACTAACAAAATATATATTTTATACTACTAAAACTGAAAAATTATTTCTATAGGTGAAAAAAAATATATTCAGCTCGTTAAAAAAGCATTGTAAGCTTTACCATCGTCCGTAAATATCTTGCTTTTCTCTAAACAAAATGACTATCTTTAAAAAAATTTCGAGCATCTTCTGGAAAAAGTAATAAATTTTGGCCATAGCTCCAAAAGTACACCTATTTTAGACGTAATCAGTCCTTCTGAATCAAATGAGGAGTGTCTTTTCAAAAAGAGATATATTCAGTTTTTATTTTTGTTTCAAATTTCTTGTGGGATCCGTCTACTCATATTGAAATGCACAAATTCTTTACCTTAAACTAAATTATTAGTTTCATTTGACTTTCATATATCGTTTTGAGTTAATGACCCGATGTCGAAAAACTTCAGTGAAGGATAAGAAGAAGAAGGGTTTTAAAAAGAAAAACAAACAACTAAACTAATATTAAAAGTGCTAATTTATTTACTTGCTTATTTTTGGCGTTTATGCTCGACAATTGCAGGCTTGATTTGATGTTAAATCTGGATAGCAAGTTTTGTAGGCTTCAAAAAAATTTCTACTAATACGCCATTTGGAAAATACCTCGAGCACAGAACCAAACGGAAAAACATTAGGTTATAGGAATCTTCACTCCCATCTCCTATAGCTCCAAAAAGGACGCGAAGCGTGAGTTTCCCATCTTCCTCGCAACACATGTTCTACATTCTACAAAATAATAATTACTTAAAAATTTGATATTTTATACGAACTTTATAGGTAATAATTGAAAGATAATGAGAAAATACCAGTTGTATCATTTTACATTGAAAAAATACTTTTATGTTTGGAAATATATTTACACCTACGCATGATATTCTCGACACTACCTTATAAAGAATATTCTGCACTTCATAAGCACCAATAATACCTGGTAACTGTATACACAGAAGAAAGAAAATGATCTGCAGACAGTTTGGGTCATATATTAAGGCTAACCATACAAATAACATAGCGCCACTGACTGCTTAAAGTTGTGTTACCGAGTGACTCAACTATACGTTGTAAGAATCGTTTATTTCAGAATTCTCTTAACCCTTAAGTCCGTTTTACAGTCGCCAAGTTCTTTCTGCAACTTGCAAGAAACTTGTGGTAGGCATGCGCAGTACGCGAACAGCTGATTTTTGACAGCGTATTCTGCAACTTTATTGCGACTTGTAACTTTACCAGTTAAACCGATTTTACCTGCAGTTGCAACTGCAAGTCTAGGAAACATTTGGTTATTTTAGTGGTACCAACCCCACCCAAAGTTACTAGTTGAGTGATACCACACCTTCTTGCTTTTTTCTTGAATTTTCATCCTCCAGAAGGGTAACGAAAGCAATAATGAGAAAAATTGAAGCCGCGGTGGCTCTAGTTCGTCCTTAAATGGAACGCGCGAGGTAACACCGCATGAGTCATGTTTTTTGGTGCGTGCAGCCAGGTCTGTCGAATTATAAGACGTTAAAAAATCGGTTGCCTGCAAAGTCGGTTTACTGACAATAGTTGAACGTGACAACCTTGAAGGAATCATTACCTTTGTCGCCGCAATTGTCGTTGCTATAAAAAATTGACACCACATTCACTTTTCACTGCACACTCACTCAAGTAGGAGATAAACAGATGTCGAACGACGCGAAGATTGTGCCTCTTTGTCGCTTGTTCAGCGCTCTCGCTTGCACTTCAAGACTTAAATGGAACGCGCAGAGAACACCGCATGAGTCATGTTTTTGGGGCGTGCAGCCGCGGGTCCGTCAAATTATAGAACGTTAAAAAATCGGTTGTCTGCAATGTCGGTTTACTAATGATAGTTGATCGTGACAACGTCGAAGGAATCTTTACCTTTATCGCCGCAATTATCGTTGCTATAAACAATTGCCACTATATTCACTTTTCACTGCACGCTCACTCATGTAGGAGAGAAACAGATGTCGAACGACGCGAAGATTGTGCCTCTTTGTCGCTTGTTCCGCGCTCTTGCTTGCACTTCAAGACTTAAATGGAACGCGCAGAGAACACCGCATGAGTCATGTTTTTGGGGCGTGCAGCCGCGGGTCCGTCAAATTATAGAACGTTAAAAAATCGGTTGTCTGCAATGTCGGTTTACTAATGATAGTTGATCGTGACAACGTCGAAGGAATCTTTACCTTTATCGCCGCAATTATCGTTGCTATAAACAATTGCCACTATATTCACTTTTCACTGCACGCTCACTCATGTAGGAGAGAAACAGATGTCGAACGACGCGGAGATTGTGCCTCTTTGTCGCTTGTTCCGCGCTCTCGCTTGCATTTCGAGCCTTAAATGGAACGCGCGAGGTAACACCGCATGAGTCATGTTTTTTGGTGCGTGCAGCCAGGTCCATCGAATTATAAAACGTTAAAACATCGGTTGTCAGCAAAGTCGGTTTACTGACAATAGTTAAACATGACAACGTCGAAAGAATCATTACCTTTATCACCGCAATTATCGTTGCTATAAAGAATTGACACCACATTCACTTTTCACTGGACGCTCACTCAAGTAGGAGAGAAACAGATGTCGAACGACACAGAGGTTGTGCCTGTTTGTCGCTTCTTTTGCGCTCTTGCTTGCACTTCAGGCCTTAAATGGAACGCGCGAGGTAACGCCGCATGAGTCATGTTTTTTGGTGCGTGCAGCCGGGTCCCGCGAATTATAAGACGTTGTCACGTCAAAAAAGTGTTTATTACTTTCTATATTAATATTAGCTCCCAAAAATACATTTACTCATTGCAATAATACATTAACTCGTTAAAAATGTAAACACCCTGTATCAGTATCAAAATGGTTCACGCAGTGATGTTCATGTCCCACCACCGCACACAAAGTGTTAAGACGGGATCGTAACTCGCGTCTGCAGAAGAAGTTATGGCCAACATTAGGAGGAGTTATTGGCGATATCTTATTGCATATGGTTTGAATATCGGGTACTTAATACAAAAATAACTGGTAAGAGGAATTTACTTGCTTTAAAGGGATTTTCTCTACTTTTGTTACTCTTTTTATTTTTCTGATTCAAAATGGGTAATCTTTTGTAACGCAGTAAAAAACGATTATAGTTCTGCAAAATAAACCAAGTATCTAGATTAAAATGACACAAAGCAGAATTTTGCCTAAAGAAACGTATATTTTTGGTCCGAAAAGTTGGAGTAATTCCGATTTTTACCAATTTTTAGGGCACTTATCACGATTCCAAAATATCCTTGATTTAAAGCGCTTCATTTTTAAGTTCATCAAATTAAACTTTTATTCACAATATTTATTTTTCTTCTTGAACACAGCTTTGGTTTATAGCTTAAAAATTAGCATTTAAGGTGAAAGCTTTGCAGTTTTGCAGTTTAGAAGATTTTTAAAAATATATATATTTCTTTTACCTATTTAAAATGTAATTACCCAAAAATATACTGACTATTCCTTTCTTACATTAATAGTATTCACATGTTAAAACTTTAAACGCGATTATCTTAAAACAACAATTTAAAAAAAACTGCTCGTGTTGTAGCTCAAAGAGTTATCGACCAATTTCGAAAAATTTTGAAGAAGCCTTTCCAATTTTTAAAATATTATTTTAATCAAATGAATTTTATGAATTTAGCTAGCCGAATCCTTTACCTTTAATTACGAATTATTTTTTATAAACCTATCAATAACAGATTTGGCAGAATTTAGCTTTTTTGTGAAGCACTTTTTTGAGGATAGATGCCTACCCGTATGAATAGTTACCCCACCATGAAAATACTCATAAGGATAGATATATGTACTGTAAACAATAAAAACTCATACAAACCGATCGCAAATAAATTGGTATCGTAGATTCGTCAAAATAATTTTTTTTTTGTTTGTAGTTGTCTAAAGAGGGTTACCATTTGAAAAATTAAGTTTGGCGCGAAAATTTATTTTGGCCAACTTATATTATTTTTATTTTTCATACTAGCCAATAAAACTTTACAACTGTATTCTTCTAACCTAACATTACCTGAGGTGCTTAGTATAATGTGCGTCCTAAAAATTCAGAATTGGAGCAATTTCTGGTTAAATCAGAAGTGACTAAAGGTAAAAAAATATGCAAAAACTTTTTTTTTCCAATACCATTAACTTATACCAAGTTTTATTTTGATATTTCTAAAGGGGATATTTCCTTTGTTAGCTGCTTACAGCAGCTGTAAGCACTTCATATTTTTGACAAATCAATGACGTCAGTCTAACAGCAGCTCACAGCGGTTGTTAGCGGCGTCGGGAGATATCTAACCACTGTCTAACAGGATGAAAAAACAAAGAGGGGAAATATAGCCGAATTTGAGGTTAAAAGTCAAACAAAATTGACTAAATGTATATTAATAACAATAACAATATTATGTGTGGGAAACCATGTAAAGGATTAATTTAACTGCAATTGAAGATATTGCGCATTTTTTTTTAAACAGGAGTTACCATTTTTTAGTTTATACTATTATTTTTTAATGTCATTTGTCATTGGTGGTAAGCGCTTTTATTTTTCAATTCACATTATATTGACGTCAGCTGTTAGACAAGCTGTTAACAGCTGTAAGACAGAAGAATAAGAAAAATATCCCTTAAGATACTCTAGGAGTTATGATTTGTCAAATAAATTTGTTGGCATCCGATATAGACGACCCTAAGGGCATCCAGGGTAAAACCCAAATAGATGCCGCAGTGGGATAGATGCCTTATTTTCCAGAACCCCAACTTTCCATACTTGAAACCAAGAATTAATAGTATAAGTAGGAGCCGTAATCACCTCGCACCTCAGCTGCACACGGGTTTGTAATCATCTCCACGAAGAAATTTGCGAACGCGTCAAAGTTTTAAAGGTTAATATTTGCCGTTGTAGAACTTTTTAATTAATAAAGTAATTCATTCAATTTAATTTTTTATTATCTAAATATACTGGTTCATTAAGACTGCTTTTAAAAGTAATCAAGATATCTTTTTTTGTTTTTATCTAAAAAATAGAATAAGGATAGTTGCCCTGATTTTCGAGGTATACCTATATTATATAGTAAAAATAAGATTAGTCTACATAATCAGACTAATCTTATTTTCAATTCTCTAACTTAAAAACAAAAAGATGTTTATTAAAATTCCTTTGAAATTAAAGACAGCTTGAAAACTTTATATACTAAAATTGGTAAAAATTGGCAATGCCGCAAATTTTAAGGTAGTTTAAAGGAGCTTTAAGTTTTTAAAATATTAAGTTAATGAGAGATGTGGGTGGTGCTATATCGTCATGCGGTATTGACGTAAGCGCTATTTTGACAGTATAGTTATGCGCGATTCAATTTTTACCGTCGCCAGTAGTAATAGGGTAACCGCATGGACTAATTTGCAGGCTGATAACGCCGTGTGCTATTTTAAATAGCGAATAGAATTGCCATGCGCACAATATTTTTGTTTGTTTATTTTTCAAGGTTATAATATTTATTTCGACGATTTTTGCAAATATTTTTGTAATAGAGCCATAGAGCAACGTTAAACTACTAATCTTTGAAAAAGCCTTAGTTTTTTTATTTTGGGATGAATAACACAGATGGAAAATAAACGAAAAAAATAAGATTCTGGGCCGACAATGAGCTGACTTTACTAAGAAAAAGCCTTAGTCAAAATCCGCTGAAGGATCTAGAAAAGTGAGAAAATGTACTGAAAATTATATTTGAAATAATGGGATTAAACTTTAGTATTCGCATATTAAAGGATCATTGGTTTTTGATTTAAGACGGGTGTAATTTACCGTTCGTAATTCGGCGTCTTGCATATCTTTTAAAATAAACACCAAATACCGTGTGCGGTATTTAAATAGCGCCTTAAGTAAATAACGAACGTAGGCATTAACCAAAGTACCCATATCTCTCTAATAAATTATAAGTAGTAATTTAAATAATTCCTTATCGCATTTCACCCAATAACTTCTGATATCCGTGAACGTAAATAATTATTACCACTTACGTTCTTATAAACGATAATTACCGAACAAGTGTCATTAAAATCAACTTCATTATTTTGCAAATTTTCTCAGAATACTAACGAACCATTGAAAATTTCAATTGGTGTATTTGTATCTATAAAAGCCTGTTTGTATCATTACACTTAAATAATGTCTAAGTGTACAGTAATAATTACTAATATTAAAACTCAATAATTTCAATAATGACTACATGGGTACTGTTTTAGAGGTGGCAATTTTCACAACGTCTTGATAACCAATAACACCTTGTTTGAAACTAAATTGACATTTGACGTAATAATTTACAGGACAACTTAATTCCATGATTACTCATGAAAAGTCTATTACCAAAGACAATTATAGTTTCACTATAGACACCCAGAACAATGCTAAATTTTTGGTCATTAGCTTAGACGCTCGCTTCGTGGAATTTATAAAGCGAGTATCCATCGAGTACACATGTAAACAGAACATATAATTTGCCGCTTCATAAATTCAGCCAAGCCACCACCCAAACTGATGACCAAAAATTTAGCATTGTTCTGGGAGTCTATAGTGAAACTATAATTATTTTTGCTATAACATAGTATAGTCAACTAACTAGTTCCTGGGCCAGTAATAAAATGTACCCTATGATAAAAACACTTTTAAACCGTTTTAGGGGGTTCCTTTTGTCGACTTTACCACGAATATTCATACCGCCATATATGAATGCGGCGCTTTAACCCAGCCTGTCAATGTCAAATGTTTCTGGTGTCGGACTGGAGTAACACGTCACTTTTTTGTCAGACAAGTTTACAACAATGTTTTACATGCAATTTTTAAACATTTTGTTAAAAAAGGTAAGCATTACAGTCGTGAAACCATAAGACTCAACTACATGTTTTGGGTTTCGGACTAGGCGGGTTACGTAAAATATTTTGTTTTTTGTTTTTGTCTTATTAAATAGTATAATACGTTTAAAATGTTCTCCTAAAATTTTAAATCAATCCGACTAAATATCTAAGAGATAGACCGTTTAGAAGTTCAGCCCATCAACCAAGC
This sequence comes from Listronotus bonariensis, assembly GCA_014170235.1. Lineage (NCBI taxonomy): Eukaryota > Metazoa > Arthropoda > Insecta > Coleoptera > Curculionidae > Listronotus > Listronotus bonariensis. The sequence continues at coordinate 22,239 of JACEGR010003982.1, read as the reverse complement.
AGTTCAGCAATTAGAGTCAAATTTTCTTGCTAGCCATATTCGCCTAGTGGTTCAAACCGTATTCGAAAATAACAATATAAATATGAGAATCAAGAAAATGTATGTTTTCAAACCCTTGCGTCACAGCCCAATAAACTTTTAGGTTATGATTATGATTTTTATTTTTTACGAATAATATGTACTTTTGTTTACACCGAATATAAACATTTTTTACTTCCTATGTACAGCACGTAAAAAGTTTACGAAAAATGACCGACGCAAAGTTTTTAATGAGTACGATGAATACGCTCGCCCGACGTTAAACTACTAATCTTTAAAAAAGCCTTAGTTTTTTTTTATTTTGGGATGAATAACGCAGGTGGAAAATAAAAGAAAAGTTTAAGATTCTGGGCCGACGATGAGCTGGCTTTACTGAGAGGAAGCCTTAGTCAAAATCCGCTGGAGGTTATAGGAAAGTGGGAAAATGTACAGAAAATTATATTTGAAATAAAGGGATTTAACTTTAGTATTCGCACAATAAAGGATCATTGGTTTTTGATTTAGGACGGGTGTAATTTACCGTTCGTAAATCGGCGTCTTCCATATCTCTTAAAATAAACACCAAATACCTGTTTTGGGTTTCGGACTAGGCGGATTATGTAAAATATTTTTTTGTTTTTTGTCCTATTAAATAGTATAATACGTTTAAAATGTTCTTCTAAAATTTTAAATCAATCCGACTAAATATCTAAGAGATAGACCCTTTAGAAGTTCAGCCCATCAACCAAGCAGTGCAGCAATTAGAGTCAAATTTTCTTGCTAACCGTATTCGTCTGAGTGGTTCAAACCGTTTTCGAAAATGACAATATAAATATGAGAATCAAGAAAATGTAGGTGTTCAAACCGTTGCGTCACAGCCCAATTATTTTTTAGGTTATGATTAAAAATTTTATTTTTACGGATAATATGTACTTTTGTTTACACCGAATATAAACATTTTTTACTTTGCTATGTACAGCACGTAAAAGTTTACGAAAAATGACCGAAGCAAAGTTTTTAATGAGTACGATGAATACGCTCGCCCGACGTTAAACTACTAATCTTTAAAAAAAGCCTTAGTTTTTTTATTTTGGGATGAATAACGCAGGTGGAAAATAAAAGAAAAGATTAAGATTCTGGGCCGACGATCGATGAGCTGGCTTTACTGAAAAAAAGCCTTAGTCAAAATCCGCTGGAGGATATAGGAAAGTGGGAAAATGTACAAAAAATTATATTTGAAATAAAGGGATTTAACTTAAGTATTCGCACAATAAAGGATCATTGGTTTTTGATTTAAGACGGGTGTAATTTACCGTTCGTAAATCGGCGTCTTCCATATCTCTTAAAATAAACACCAAATACCTGTTTTGGGTTTCGGACTAGGCGGATTATGTAAAATATTTTTTTGTTTTTTGTCTTATTAAATAGTATAATACGTTTAAAATGTTCTCCTAAAATATATTTTGGGATGAATAACGCAGGTGGAAAATAAAAGAAAAGATTAAGATTCTGGGCCGACGATCGATGAGCTGGCTTTACTGAAAAAAGCCTTAGTCAAAATCCGCTGGAGGATATAGGAAAGTGGGAAAATGTAGAGAAAATTATATTTAAAATAAAGGGATTTAACTTTAGTATTCGCACAATAAAGGATCATTGGTTTTTGATTTAAGACGGGTGTAATTTACCGTTCGTAAATCGGCGTCTTCCATATCTCTTAAAATAAACACCAAATACCTGTTTTGGGTTTCGGACTAGGCGGATTATGTAAAATATTTTTTTGTTTTTTGTCTTATTAAATAGTATAATACGTTTAAAATGTTCTCCTAAAATTTTCAATCAATCCAACTAAATATATAAGAGATAGACCCTTTAGAAATTCAGCCCATCAACCAAACAGTGCAGCAATTAGAGTCAAATTTTCTTGCTAACCGTTGCGTCACAGTCCAATAATGTTTTAGGTAATGATTATGATTTTTATTTTTTACGAATAATATGTACTTTTGTTTACACCGAATATAAACATTTTTTACTTGCTACGTACAGCACGTAAAAAGTTTACGAAAAATGACCGAACAAACAAAATTTTTAATGAATATGATAAATACACCCGCCCGACAAAGATAGCTATATTGTTTTTAAACCATTGTCCGGGATGTATTCAAACACGGTTAAATACGCGACGTACATGACGTCACCGTTTAACAAGATAATGTCAGGTTTTTAAAATGTTTTGAACCGGTTTAACAACAAAAAATGGCTTATAAGTTTAAACGCGTTTATCTCAAAACTCAATTTTGTAAGTCGGTGGACACAATAAGTTATAAAGCGATTTTGTTTAAATTTTGCACATATTTTTGACATTACATTATTAAGTTATTAAGCAAAGATTTTTTTCCAATATTATTACAACCTATTTTTTTTTTTTTTTTTTGAGTCAATACATGGCGAAAATGTATGCAAGAAATGTGCTTTTTGTTTAAAGTCTGTAAAAAATTCAAATTTTTCGAAATTTTTACATAACAATTTTACAAAATACTGTTTAAAAACGTATCTTTAGCTTGCTGAATTGTTTAAATAAAATGTATGACCGAATAAAAATAGTAAAAATATCCTTTCTTTTTTGAACCTCCAAAACCCACTTAACCCTTGAAGAAAAGAGAGTTTCACTAAAAATCCATTTTTTTTAAATCCCTATTTTTTTACCAAAGTTTTACTCCTTAGGCAAACAGCATTTGGTAAATATTATTTGGTGTGGTGCCCATGTTCCACATTTTATATAAAAATAAATTAAAAATTCTAGTCCTCAAGTATTTCTAACTTTATTACACAAAAACTACAGCTGATAAATTTGATTTTAAAATAAATTTTTGTTTACGTAAATATAAAAAAATTAAACATTTAAACATCAAAATGCAATTAGCTATTATTGTGTAGGTTTTCGTTCGAAAACAATAACCGTGAGAGAGAGATTTGTAAAATTCATGTGACCATTTAAGTATCTATGTCAACTTTAATGAGCGGCATGAGAAAATTATAGGGGAAACCAATAATCTATTCATAGACAAAGGCGCATATACTTGTTACATATTAAGGAACTTGGAAACAAGGCGGCCTTTTTAATGTTTGTTACTTTTGACGTCAAAAGTTTGGAAAGCTCATTATTTTAATTTAGATGCATTTAGAGTCAAACACTTAATTTGATAAGGAATTTGTAAAAAATAAAATTACACACTAAATAAACTATATAAAAAAGTTTTTTATGTTAAATGGTTTTATGACGAAAAAAACCTGTAAATTTTTAAAAAGTTACTTCTTTATTAATTTTTTTCCAATTTTTGCCTTACAAATCGCGGCATAAAACTTTAAATAATTGTTTTATTAATGTTTGGCTTTGTGGAGCTCTTTATACAGGGTGTTTCAAAAATCGATCACGAAACTTAAGAGGGTGATTCTACTTAACAAAATAAGGGTAGAGCCTCATATAAATTTTTTTCGAAATGTCATTCGTTTGCGAGTTACAAGCCGTCAAAGTTCAATTTTTATTTTGGTTTTTTCGCCATATTGCATTTATTTTTTAACCAATCCAGTTAATATTTGTGACACAAATCAAGCTTTGCTTACCAGAGGGCATTTTACCTAAAACTTAAAATTTATTTACATCATAACTTTTTTATTTTGACAAGTATCGCAAAGCTGGGGGCGCCATTTTATGGACAATCAAAAACTTAAAAAATAAGCTGCTCTTTATTAAAGTCGATAAACCTCACCGTTTAGGCACCAATAGACATCAAAGTTTTCATCAATTTCAATCAAATTACCTACATACATACACGGTGTCCAGTAAATCAACCGACAAACTTTACGGGGCGATTTTACAACAGAAAATAAGAAAAAACTTCATAAAAACATATGTCCTAAACGTCTTAGTTTTTGAACTACGGTGTGATAAATATAAAAAAAAAAATTGACAAGAGAATCAAAAGTTCTTTAAAATGAGGTACTACGTTACCCCCTTTCCGTTTGAAAAAAAGTTACCAGTGCCCCTTGGCACAAGGCCACGTAACCGAAATCATTTTTATGCTAAAAAGTAGTTTAAGTGACACCCTTTTACCCAAATTTTACCCGATCTCGATATATTGTCCCATTTAAAAGATAAGTGGGGGAGGACTTTTAATATCATCACTGTATAAACTTTTATGTCGTAATTTATAACTAAGCAAAATTGGCAAAAATAATTTACCAAACAAAGGTAGTTAACAAAAAACTAAACAATTCTATTTATTTTTTCTATTTTGTGAATAACATTCGCAATTTTTTATATGCTAACTAGCCCTTAAAAAACGTTTTCCTTATCGTCATTCCAAATCGAATGAGTTATCGCACAAATTATTAGGAGCTTTATATCAATTTTTTAAGTTTCTGAACTTGTTGACTAGATTATATTTAGAGGCGCTTTTACATATTTGCCGCCCGTAAGCTATTAATTTTAGCCGCCCCCAAAGTTTCCCTTTTTTCCCTTTTTTTTATTGAAAAACAATTTTGATGAGCAAAAAGAAAGAGGTCCTCACTTTCATTTCTACGTACAAAATGAAAATCAAAATCAACTAAACAATTTATAAAGTACAAAATCTGCCACCCCCTAGAAAACGCCGCCCTAGGCTCCAGCCTACTCAGCCTTCTGGTAAATGCGCCACTGACTATAATTCAATATAACAGAAATCATTTTAACAACGTTGAATGAAAATACCAATAAATCTGCTTAAATATAATAAATTATTTGTTTAAACCCGATAAAAATAATTTTTTTAACTACTTTATGAAGCTATAGATCGTTATATTTCTTAACGGTTTGTTAATTTTCTGAAAACTAGCCTGGTAATTAAGCTGACTTAAATAGCACTTGCTGGTCAATTACCGTAAATTATACATAAATAACGCTAATTATTCATATTTACGGATATTAGAAGTTATTGGCGATGTGATACAGTCGGTTTCCGTTTTGTTGACTTATCACTTATTCTGAATAAGCTATTTACCTCTTTAAACAATTTGAAAAGAATTAGAATTAAATGTTATTTTGTAATTAATTTCTTTATTTATTTTACCTTAAAGGTTTTTTTATACTGTATATAAGTATACCATTTCTAGGACTTATCTAGAAAAATGGTGCTTTTGAATCTCCTATTACACATCACATGGTATTTTTCAGAAACGTGAAAGGCTGCACGTGTTTAACCTATTCCCAAGATGTGATCTAAAACTCTTTCAATCTAACTATAGACTCATATTTTACTTCTTTTAATTCTTTATAAAGTAATGGAGAAATTAATAAATTAGCAGATCATCAAGTACTTATGGATATGGATTTTGTAAAAAAGATCTACAACAGATCTTCTTACCTTCGTATTAGAGAACTGGAACAAGTTTTTAAGTTTTTAGGTTAATCCCAGATCGTTGCCCCTGATATATCTGGTTGATGATCTGGTTTGGCATGACGCGCTCCTCAATAAACTTCCCTCCTATAGTCTTCCTACATAATGATAGCCAATTTGGTGGGTCAACCCGCATTATTTTTTTGTTGTTTTAATCTTTGGACAATTCACGATGCCTAAAAGCCTAAATACTAACGTACCGTGGGTGTTTTCAGCGAGGTAAAAGGGACACGGGGCTTAAATACTTAAAGATTCGGGTAGGGGGAAGAACTCCGCGGGCAGCAGGTTTCACGTTTTAGAAACTCTGAAAATGAAAGATCGAACAAAGTAGGACGTTCAGAGCCTGTCCAGTTGGACTTTATAGAGGTGCATACTTGCGACACCACGAGTTTCTCTGTTGGGGACCGATAGTGGATGTTAAATATAATAATTAATTTATTTAATTGTTGATTATTACAGTCTCTAAAATCACTTTAACCCGTTAATTGTTTTACTATATAAAATATTGTCACTAAAGATTATTTCATTATTTATAATTAGAGGCTTAAATAAAATTTAAAACATTAGTTTTTACCTATGGTGGCATGACGCGCTCCTCAATAAACTTCCCTCCTATAGTCTTCCTACATAATGATAGCCAATTTGATGAGTCAGCCCTCATCAAATTGGCCATCACCAGCCGCTGCTGCTGTTCTTGGCTCTCTATTTTCTTTCTGATCGACACGTATTAGTTATTGTGGATGATCACATCGGCCACTCTTCAAGTTTATACCAAATTAATGATGAGTTCCTCAGGGCTCAGTACTGTCATCAACTTTGTTTCTTCTTTCCATCAACGACTTTTTTCTTTCACAACAAATTCCATTCGTAGTTCTGCTGACTATAGTACCCTTTACTTTACTTTTTCCTAAATTGGATAGAGTCTTATTTAAGGGATAGATTACAGTATGTGTCTTTGCAGGGCTTTAATTCCGAGCCTTTCAATCCCACGTCAGGAGTACCCCAGGGCTCGAACCTGGGACCTTTATTTTTTATTATTATTTATATAAACAAGTTTTCGCCACTGTAAATTTTTACTTTACGCAGTTGATTTAAAGGTGTTTAAGGATGTATATAATATTAATGACTGTCAAAGTATTCAACAGAACCTGGAGAGGTTAGTAGAATTTTGTAACCAAAATAGTTTGTTTTTAAATTTAAATAAATGTCTATCAATTACTTTTTCACGAAACAAAGTGGAAATTCCTTATAACGATACAATTGGTAATGCTGTACTTCCAAAAGTGAAGCATGTGCGGGACCTGGGCATCCTCATTGACTCAATATTAAGGTTTGATTTGCATATAGAAATAGTTGCTATCACTGCGCCCAGAATGTTGGGATATGTTATGCGAAAATGTGCTCTATGCTCAAACGTAAAATCAATTATTTGTTTGTACAACTCTTTTGTTTTAAGCAAATTAAACTTTGGTAGTATCATTTGGAATCCAAGGTATGCTGTATACATAGATCGGCTTGATCATATTCAAAATAGGTTTTTAAACTTTATTTCTTTTAAAGCGTTGTATCGAAGCGATGCTACTCTGGCTCAACAGCGCTTTTATGTCTTATCCCTTTCTGCCATTATTTCTGGTATAAATATAAATACTATTCTGGTTTTAGTTTTAGTTATGTCTCATATCTGTTCTATATCTTTATATGTCTAAGTATATGTAATTTTGTGGATACCCGTTTGGGTTCCTACCTGTTTGTATCCCTGTTGTCAACCAATAAATAAATAAATAAACTTATTCCAGCCTGACTTGTATAGCAAACGAAGGGCGATGTAGATATTTTTTCTCAGACCCTTAATTTAATATTGGATTGGGATGCCAAAATCTCTTTTAATTTAATGCATCCAAAAGACAATCATGTTCCATGTCGCGGAAAAAGTCATCAATCAGTTATCCTTTACACATGAGCGATCAAGTTTTGCAGAGCAAATATACATTTAATCTTGAGGGCGACACATTTGGGAGTGATATCTATATCCACGGCAGCTTTAAAAAGTTTTGATTTCTCTTTCGAGCGAAAATGTATTTTCCTCCTTCTAACTTATACACCTTGTATGTATGCCAAATCCGACCTCCTCTGAAATATTGTCCCCATTTCGGAAGAATAGCATCCCCCACAATACTGAGCATTTTTTAACCATTCAAAGAAAATCTGTTCGCCTGATTAACAATCCCTTGCTTACCGAGAGACTTCCTTCTTTTGCTCATAATCGGACTGTAGAAAATCTATCGCTTATAGGAAATTTCACGGCTTCTGTTCCCAAAAATTGTTCAGTATAATTCCTCACTTTTAGCTTTCAACAGAGAAACTCGTTGTACCGTACGTATGCATTCCCACACTGTCCAACTGGATAGGCACTGAACTTCTCACTTTGTTCGTTCTTTTTCCCTGGAATTTTTAGATTGTGAAACCTGCTGCACACGGAAGTCTTCCCTTTCCCTGCAAATCCTCAAGTACAGTGCCGTATTAACCATTATGCTGGTTTTAATTTAATGTACTTTCAAATAGTGAAAACTTAATATTTTAAAAAGCCCTCCCAGTCGTACCTGTGAAAACTATTAACTAATGAAAAACTTAAATGTTTTGAGTTCACATCATTCAGCACCAAGATATTTATGATGGTCACCCCAGTTCACCTTTTTTCGGGGCTGCTTTAGAATAATTACTTTTATTGCCATTTTTCATAAAATTGTAAATGATATTTTTGTAAAGTTATATTTTATTTATTTATTTATTTATTTATTCTGGACATAAAGGAAACAAATAGGTAAAAAGCCCACTAGAGTGTCCACTAAATTAAAGAATAATATAATATAAAATATTAATAATCATAAAGTACAAGATATAGAAAGTTATAACACAATTAAAATTAAATACTAACTTAAAATTAAGAGATAGAATACTAACTAAAAAACTAAAAGGAAATATACAGTCATGCAACTATAAATGAACTGCAGAAAAATACTAAAAAACGAGCCAAAATAATTAAGCACCTACATAAGACATGAGGAAAGTCAAGTAAAGCCAGTGTTATTAAACTTTTTAACATAGTTTTAGTTTGTAAGTGCTATTGCTCGGTCTTACTATGTGACAGAGGGGAGTATTTTGAGCAAAATATATGCGCCTAAATGGGAAATAGAACAATTCATTTGGTTGCAGATACCTCTGAGGGATATTAATGTGAATTTGCTAAAGAATTTGTGGGCTTTGTATTAGGTTAGTAAAAAATTGAAATAAAATAGCACATCGTAAATGGCTTTTCTATCAGCCAGAGCTATTTTCGGTGGTATTGTATGTACCACTGAGTTTATTAAGTCAATTTTAACTGTGTCGTTAAAAAAACGACAATGTACTTTTCGGGCACGAATTACCTATACCCTTATCTGCCTCATAATTTTTACAGAAATATGATAAATTCATAAAAGACAAAGGTCTTAAAAACACAAAAGTGACGAGAATACTACCAACTGAAAATTATTTGTATTTTTTAATCGATTTAATAAATATGAATTATTAATAAAGAACCAATGCAACAAAACAAAAAGTATTAATTTTTATTGGCAATATAAGCATTTATTCATTAATATTTATCGAAAGCCCAAGTCTTTTGGTCCTTGCGTAAATCATTACAGCATGTGGTCTCGCCTTGCTGGAGAGCCACCAATAATTTGCAGACATTGAAATCATAAAAATCCGCAGGTCCCACCGGGTTTTAAACAAGATGAGTTGTGTATCTTTATGTTTCGGTTCTTGTTTGAAGTGATTTCAGACCATAAAAACTGATCTTGTTTGTGATGTAGGTATTTTTATTTTTTAATTCAAAGTCCAGTAGCAGTGTATCACGATCAAGGAAAGAATCATAAGATCTGTCAGAGTTACTTTATACATTGTGTCTGGAAAGTCAGAGCTATTGAAACAACTCATAAAAACATAGTATAAAATAACCACTCCAAAAAATTGATTGTTTTTGAGATATTGGCAAATTTTCACCTTGTTTTTGAAATATTAAACATTCAAAAGTAACAGGTATAGTTAAGTCCATCCGTGGACAAACTGTAGCTTTTTTGAAAAAAGTTTTAGTCTGGCTTTTCAGTACTGCAAAACGGAAATCAAAATCCAAGAATATAAATTTCTTTACATCATGTAAAATTTGCTAATATATTAAAAACCAACAATTTTTTACTAAGGTCACACATGTTTTTTGGATGATTATGAATTGTTTAATCAGCCCTTTTAGTAGTATCGTTGACTTTTCGAACACTCTGTATATACTGGAAAGGGTTATGACATAACCCTGACTTTAGTCGGTTTGAGGTCGGAGAAACAAAACAGGGCAAATAACGAGGAAAAATTGGCAAGACTGGATAAAGTCACGATACAGGGTGTTATGTATTAAAAAAAAGTTTTTTTGGTATTTGTTTTATTTTTTAGATAATATTTTTAAAAAAGTCGGTATTTATCTTAAAAATGCTTTAACCGATTTAAATAAAATTAAGCACAATAATTTAATGTAATAACGCACTTGTAAAGATTTACCTAGATTAAAATTATTGGATCCAGTGTCGTCTCACTGGGCACTACGTTCAAATTATTTAAAAAAAAGTACACTACTGACTTTTTTATAGTTTTTTGTCATTTTTATCATTCACCTAGCACCTCTCCATTTACCAGTTTTACCCGCCTTACAGGACTTATCAAAGTTTCCGTACCGAGTGCATGATGAATAATTTTCACTTAACTGTCTAAAGAGAAAGATTTATTTTTAATATATTATTACGAGAGTAGTGAAGTGTTTCCATTTGTTTTCTTATCTTTCTTGCCGACCTCAGGTAAAACTTCATGCCATTTTCACTGAATGATGCATTTCAGTATGGTGTGAACGGTGATATTATAGATAGATAGATAGATATTCTTTATTTGCTCAATAACTTATAGTACATAGATATATACATATGATGACATATACATATACTTGCACTGACGTTTTAGCATCGTCAACAAATTACAATAAAATTTAAATATTTTAAATAGTTACAAAAATATTAAAATATAAAATAAAACAATTAAAATGTGACATAAGGTAAATTGTAACACAGAATAAAATTCCATAAAGCAACTACAATCCATTATTAAAATTAAACTCATAGTATTCTGCCAAATTGTATGGACATATCTCTATCAATTACTTTTTTGTTGAAGTTCTAAATTTTTTTATACCTAAATTCTTATTTTTTTGTGGAAGCTGATTAAATAACTTTATTGAAATAGGAAATTTTTTTGTTTTAATGTCCATCACTTTACTTTTATGTCTTGTGTCATAATCATGAACAGAACTATGAGTACTAAATGTGTTTGGATTGGTTTTGACATACAAACCGTTGAAGAACGAACTTGTTCCTATAAAAACTCTTACATTTCTTACGAGGCAGACGAAACTACTCAGTGGAGAGGGTCTAGATAAATGATTTAAAAAGCGATAGATTATATACTGTAATAAGTCTTCTTATTGTAAGAAAAAGAGATTTCTTTTTCGAATTTGGTAAATACTTGAATAACGGATAGACGTCGATTACAAAAAAAAACTGGGAAACCACGTGGTAAATAGTTTACTACATTTTTGAGATGCAACCATTGGCCCAGTTCTTGTCTGGCGTCTTGTTAAGATTTTATTTTATTGGATTAAAATAATTTCAACCCAGTGTTAATGAACCTTTGTTTATAAATTGAAACCTTTGTATTGTAAGTAACTTAATAATAAATATTTCATTATTTTATTTCTTTTAAAGTAATCATAACTTTTATGATATTGTGTAAGAGCACAATAGTTCTTCATAATGTATAAAAGTTTTAATTTTTTTAAAATGGTAAATAAACTTTTTAATTTTATTTTGGAGAAAAGCCAAATAATATTTTGTTTAAGTTTAATCTCCCAGAAAACAAATAAATCATAAAACTGCCTTAATATGTCCTTTCTATTTCCTATCTGACATTGTATTAAGTCGTCTAATCGACAGGCACCTAGTACAAAGTTAATAATGCCAAGCGTCGCCTAATAGCATGTCGTGTTCAGTTAAGATTAAAAACAATTATTTTTATTAAAATATTATGTAATTTAAATATCAAATTATTAAGTAAAACGCCATCTTGATATTGAAAATTAAATCTACCTAAGGTTATCTTACACTGCTTCAGTCATGTTGCTTTTGTATCATATTTACAACATTAAAGAAGCTAAAAATAATTCGCCAACATTTTACGAACAAATTTATATCTACCTGGTCAATTGTTTATTGGTCTGAAAGCATTACAGAGGTGCCGCGCTACGGCGACCCCCAACGGTAAGACTCAGCGTGAGTCTTACTTCCAGGTCCTTACTTTTAACGGCGGAATTAATTTAGATTATTGCCAATACAGCAAAGCGTTACTGTATTTACTTTAAGAAAAAAATTCATGAAGTTACTAGAAGTTTCATCAATTTTAGGCGAAGAACCAATTCTAAAACGGTATTTACCAATCGGTTATGTTGACGTTTAAACAATGTATCATACGTCAAAGTTGTCACCATTTAATACCGTGGTTATAATTGGTTGAACGCCTAAAATTGATGTAAGTTACAGGTAATTTTTTTTCGATGACGCACTATAGTTTTTACCGAGGGGTTTATCGCCGAAGAAAATGTGTAAACAAAATTTTACCACAATTCTACATAATTCAATCACAATTTCAAAGCAATACCACTTTAATTTTAGACATTTATGATATTCAGTGGCAGATTAAAGCCTGTTTTCTGCTAAAGCAGCTTTTTTGACAAGTATAAATTTCTGATCGTTACAATATGCCAAAAAAGGGCCTTACCTACAAAGATACCAATGCTTAATCAAAAAAGGAGTTGAGTATGTTACAAAATACCAAAACTACCACCGAAATTCAAAGATCTGCCAGCGCTTAGTACACCAAAATAATTAGACAATTTTTCTATTTCCACACAAGTCCAAAACTCTTACATAATTTTACCACAATTCCACATATTCCTATAAAAATTTTATTTATTTCTAACACAACTCCACTTTACCTTTCCCAATTGCACACAAGTCCACATATAAATAAATAAATAAATAATATTGATTTATTGTCCAAGAATATTCTTTTGACAAAGCAGAATAAAATTAAAATAATAATAATAATAATATTAATAATAATAAGATACATGCTTTATGTAATGGTACGACTAATTAAAATTATCATCGAAGTATTCTGTTAATACATAATACAATTTACTTAATAACAAGTTTTAAACAGAATTTTTTAATTTTTTTAGTATCATAGGGCAAATGATTATAATTTTATTTTGAGTCATAAATTAAAGATTTTTTTGGTAATGATAAATTTGGATTCGGGAGTTGAAGTTAAGATTTTTTTCTAGTATTATACAGGGTAATACAAAAATCGATCACGAAACTTAATGGGGTGATTTTACTTGACAAAATATGGGTAGAGCTTCAAATATATTTTTTTCAAAATGTCACTCGTTTTCGAGTTACAAGCCGTCAAAGTTCAATTTTTATTTGGGTTTTTTTCGCCATATTGCATTTATTTTTTAACCAATCCAGTTGATATTTGGCACACAAATCGAGCTTTGCAGATTCCAAAATTTTAAGATAAAAGTACTTTTTACCTAAAACTTAAAATTAATTTACATCATAACTTTTATTTTGACAGATATCGCAAAACTGGAGGCTCCATTTTATGGACAATCGAAATAAAAATAAGGTACTCTTTACTAAAGTCGATAAACGTCACCGTTAAAGCACAAATAGACATCAAAGTTTTCATCACTTTCAATTAAATTACCTACATACATACAGGGTGTCCAGTAACTCAAGACAAACTTTACGGGGCGATTCTACAACAGAAAATAAGAAAAAACTTCATATAACGTTAGGACGTTTACAATTAATTGCACAGAAACAAAAATACTTGATCAAGATAAAAAATACCAAAAACTAATAGTAAAGGAAATGATCCATATAAAAACAGAAAAAAATTGTGTAAACAACAAAAAAGACATTGAAAAATTAAGTCAAATTTATTACAATTTAATAAAATAATAAGAGTATCTATCTCAAACATAACATAATTATCTGCACTACATAGGATTAAGATTGCATTTTTTGAAACCATATTAACACAATTTTTAAGTTAATAAAAAAAATCAACTGAAATTCTTATCCTGCCGACTACCAACAAAACAGTTGCATTAATCTCTAATAAATATCTACTATAAAAGGTATGTTTTCAAGGTGCGTATCCCATTATTTTATTTTGTTAGTTTTTATTGTTTTTAAAATGTAGTTTAAATTGTCTTATGTCTACCTTTGTGTCAGTTTTATTATTTAAATATAAGAATTTTAAATGTAAAAAAAATCATCCATTTAATGTTTTGTAAATAATTAATATTGGTTTAACTCGTTATTATTTTGTAGGAACATGCCAAAAGACTATCGTTAATATAAATAAATAGATCTTTGAAAAAGCCTTCCATGTAAGGCGAAACGTCAGAAAATGTAAATTATTGTTTTATTAATTAAAAAAACCTCAATCCCAAGAAACAAAGTAAACAAAAGTAAATTATAAGAAATGGTTTAAGAAAAAATTGAAGCATATATATATATATATATATATATATATATATATATATATATATATATATATATATATATATATATATATATATATATATATATATATATGTATATATATATATGTATATATGTATATGTATGTATATATATATATATATATATATATATATATATATATATATATATATATATACATAATATATTTAACTCCGGTTGGTAATATAACTAGCAGTTGAGCAATTTTTCACTTGATCGGTTATAGCTCCTCAAAAATAAGTCTTATTGGCTTATAATGCATACTAATGGATTAGCAATTTATGCCTTAATAATACTGTCCATAGTAATTTCTTTCTAATAAGTCAAATTTAGGAGCTACATCTATTTTAATGTAGATAGTCAAGTATGCCCAACGTACCCCATAGGTGAGGTAAGTTGAGCAAGGGTATGGGGCTAGTGGAGCACTTAGAAAGTATAGTCAAATCATGGCTTGAACGTTAGATACGTTTACAATAAAAATACATTTTGACAATTTGCTTTTTATATTTATAATCTTATAGTGACAAAACAACAAATCTCATTAATAAAACAGCAACGAGCCTAGATTAGCTTAACTATTGAATTTAATACCTATCAATTCATCTTCGTTTTTAAAACTTTTTAGGTTTTATTTTGCTTTTCTTGTAATGCCTTCTGTATCTGTTAAAATTGTAGCTTTTCTCTATCTTCTGTTTGATTTGGCTCCTTTTCTTGGGTATGGTCAAACTATTTCCAGAGAAAATTTATAAGGTAGATAGGTCGTTTTCTTTGTTGCTTGTACAAAGTTCGGATTGCAGCCTCTTTTAAATCCTGAGAAGACTCTTGTAGTCTTACTGTTATAAGTCCGTATCTTAAACAATAAAAAATAAAACATTTTATACTTAAAACCGTGGGGTTATTTAGGCAACTGTATCTTAACTAACCCCAACCTGAAATTTTAAAGAAAAAGTAAATTTATTAGACAACTGGTTAGAATTATATTCAAAATCTTTATACATAATTAAACTGCAATAAATTTACTTAAGATTACTTACTTACCTGATTGAGAACAGAATATATTTAACTATTACAGATAAAATTTTCCGGCTTGCAATTATTTTACTTTTTAATCACAAAATAACAATGCGCACGGATACTTTTCTCGATCGCCGCGTTACCACTAGTGGTCGCACAATGAGTTCCCCTCGCGCAACCCCTTCTTTATGCTATTTGATGCTTTCGCGTGCGGTGGATTGTTTTTAAGATATTTTGATTGCCCAACTTACCTCTATACTGAACTAGCCCCGCCCTACCCTATATATAGTTATAACTAAAAATTTGAAAAATGACCAAGAGTAAAGTAGGTACCTTTATTTTTTAAAATAGAACAAAATTCTATAAGCAAATGTTGTAGAGAATTTGATTTTATGTCAAAATATAAAGTTAAAAAAATAAAGTAAAAAAAATATATTTGTCAATTTATTACATTATGCATTACCAGTTTTTAAAATACTTGGTTAAAGGCAGCGAATAAAAAAATAAATATAATTATTTATTTTTCTTCTAAATTTTAATCCCACTTGCCCGTTATTTAAGTTGTAATGCGAAATGTAAAAATTTGACAATTACATTTTTTTATGCTTATGCTTTAACTTCAAAGTATCACACAAAATTTATTTCTCTACAACATTTACCTTTACAATTTTGTTGTATTTAAAAAAAAAATGTTACCTCTTTGGCATTTTTCATATTTTTAGTTATAATTCGCCCTGTATAATACTAATTGGAGTAAAATTTTGTATTTATTAGTTTAAGACCATGCAACCAGTTTTCCCAAAATTTCGTTTCAAAATCCAAAAAAATGACCATTTGTCCTCTTCTACCTATCCTGGGACATCCTGTATAAATATTTATTTATTTTATAACGTTTAACTGGCCTTTATTATTACGCATCTGCGTAAACCCAATACATTTTTTAATTTGATCTATTAAAATAATTAAAAATTAACCATTACAATTAAATAAGTAATAAACCCAAATAAATGTTTGCAATGTGAATGTTTTATCTTTTAAATCAATTTAAAATAACTACATAAATCATTTACATTCTAATTATACACAATTTAAAAAGTCGGATTAGATGGAATCGTTTAAACACGGACATTTTAAATTCCACTATTATTTTTTAAATGAGCAGTTTTTTTGCAATCGGTATAATCTTTTATGATGTATTAAATTTAATTAACCTTTTTAAAACATTTTCATTGGTATTATAACTATAAATGTCTTATTAATTCATATCTAAATAATTAGAAGATAAATAGTTCTACAATTGTTTCGAAAACATCCACTTTTGGACTATGGTAAGATGGATTGTATCGTCACAATTTAGCCCCATTTTTCTCATGATCCTTTCAAAATTTGCAGGCAACTGACTGAATTAATTCAATTGGGTAGTGAAACCTGTATTCCACACACCATCAAGAACCCAAAAACTACCAATAACAAACCCTGGTTTTTTAAATCTTGTGATAAAGCTAGACCTCAAAAAGATTAGGATTACAAGAAGTTTCTACAGAATTTCAGTCCAGAAAACCGACATGCTATGCATTGAAATAAGAAACTAATACAATCAAACAATTTCAGAAGGCAAAGACTCCTTCGATAATCACATAAAAACAAAACTTTTTTGCTCAAATAGCAGTAAATCTTTCTGGTCCTTTGCAAAAAACATAAGTAGGAATTTTTGTACCAGTTCTTTTCCACCCCTAACTTTAGAAAACCAAATTATTTTTACCGCTAAAGAACAGGCAGAACTATTTGCTAAACAATTTGCTGCCAATTCAACCCTTGACCCTCACGTAAATCATCCAATTCCAGCTATTACCCCAGTTCCTCATAAAATGCCCGATATTATTCTTAGGGTGAAACACATTAGGCGTATCCTTTCTACTCTTAACACCAAAAATCGTCTGGGCTGATAGCATACCGGCCGGCCGGCAGTTGTTTTAAGAAAATATGCTTCAGAACTTGCACCCATCTTAACTCGGCTCTTTCGAATTTCTTACGACACAAGTGTTTTCTGGACAGCTGGAAATTTGCATGTTTTTTTAACTATTTCCAAGAATAGATCAATTTGACTTCTCTCAGTTCTTTATCAAGTATTGGAAAAATTCATTAAATTACAAACCCTTAAGTACTTGGGGAGTAACGAGTATCGTTGCTGTAATATGAATGGCTTTGGTGCTTGGTCGGCGTTTTGCTGCCTGCCGCGGTGCTCGGAATCATACCCTAATACTTGGGTTGGGCTATTTTCATGTAGTCCAGTGAGTAGATCTTCTTTAAATAGAATTATGTATGTAATGATCTCATACAGAAATGTGATACCTATAGATGTTTTTAATAGAAAAAGGATCAAATTAAAACAATGTTCCAAATAATTTATTGATTTGATTTATACAGCGTGTTTACTTAAGTTCGCACCATATGGAAAACTTTTTTATTATTAATTTTATGAAAAAGGGTATTTTTATAAAAGTTCTGCATGGTCTATAACCTAAAATGCAATAATCAGATATTAATTTTTTGTAGTGGTATATGAGGTATGTCAAAAAATATTAATTTTGCTCAAGAGAAAAGTACCATTATTTTTCATAAAATGAAAAATTTTTATAAATAAAAAATGTTAAGGATTAAAAATAACATTCAAATATGCAAAGTTGTTTATTTTCAAGAAAAACGTTGTTATTTTAATTTCCTATGCTCTAAGAGTGAAAATTTAAGTTTGTACATTAATGCATACTTATTCCCAAATGTAATATGTAAAGAAAGCTTAAGAACTGTCGAAACAGCGAAAAGTCTCAGTAACGCTCGTAATCGCAGAAAAAATGTTTTTTAAAAAGTTTTTTTTTTAATAAACCAATTTGCATATTTAAAAAGTATTTTTAATCCCAAACATTTTCTTTTCTTTAAAAAAATCCATATTATAAAAAATAAGGGTACTCTCTCCTCTTGAGCAAAATTCATATTTCTCAACATACCTCGTACACCACTGCATAAATTAATATCTGATAATCGTATTTTAGGTTTTAGACCATGCAGAACTTTTTATAAAGAATAACTTTTTTCGTAACATTAACAATTAAAAAGTTTTCCGTATGGTGCAAACTTATGAAGAAATGTTGTATATGATGTTTTTACTTAGTTTTTAAGTTGATTACAATGTTTGATGTGTTTAAAACGAGTGGCAAATAAATAGATAATTATCATTACTAAGATGTTTTTTTTATGAATTTTATGTTGAAAAGCATTGAAAATAGTACCCCAACACACAATTTTGCATGACAGGCAGTATGGATTTCGCCACAAAAGATCTACAGCAGATCTTCTTTTCTTCATATCACACCCCTGAAATATGTCTCTCGAGTTTCTAGGTGAGTCCCAGAACGTTGCTCTTGTCCAAAGCTTTTGACCAAGTCAGGAATGCCGCGCTTTTTAATAAACTTTTCTTATGGTCTTTCAACTAAACTCTGTACTTGGCTCTCCAGTTATCTTTCTGATCAACGTACCTATATCAATTATTGTGGATGGCCACTCTTCAAGCTTTTACCAAGTAAATGCTGAAGTGCCTTAGGGCTACCAACATTGTTTCATCTTCACCTCAAAGACCTTCTCTCGTCCACCACTAATTTCATTTATAGATATGCAGACGATACTACTCTTCACTCCAGTTTCCAGGTTCCTTAACCAATCTCTAAACCTGATTTGGAAAGAAAACTCAAAGCCATGCAGATGTCTCTTTCACGGGACCCTTATTTAATACTGGATTGTGGTTACAAAAATCTCGTCCATTTTAATGCACCCAAAACACAATTATGTTCCCCGCACGAAAAGAGTCATCAAATACTCATCCCTTACATATGAACGACTAAGTTTTGCAAATCAAAGACACCTTAAATCTTGAGGAAGTCACATTTTAGAATAACCTTATCAGGCCTAAGCACATTGTTTCTATTACAGCCACGGCAGCTCCAACAAAGTTTAGATTTCTCTTTCGAGCCAAAAAGTATTTTTCTCCTTCTAATTTATACACATTGTATGTGTCCCCAAACCGACCCCGTTTGGAATATTGTACTCATATCTGAGACATGGCGTCTCCTACAACCTTTAGCATTCTTGATACCATTAAATGCTGTTCGCCATATTAATGATCCTTCACTTACAGAGGGGCTTTTCTCTTTCGCCAATCGTCGGGCTGTGGGGGATTTATCGTTTCTCATAGGCACTTACATGGCTTCTGCTCTGAAGAATTGTCTAGTATAATTCCTATACTCACGATTCCTAACAGAGAAACTCTTAGAGCCAGAGGTATGCATCCCTATACAGGGTGATTATTTTTAAGTCGGCACTATTGCTAACTTCCTTATTATTGGAAATACGAAGTCCGTTAAATTAGCAAAGTAGTAGCATTTTTTCCGCTGATTAACGTGCTGCCAATCAAAAAAAAAAACAATTAAACGTCGGGTTTTCGATTTATTGCAAAAAATATACTTTTTTTATAGAACACTCTGTATATTATATCACCATTCAAAAGATCTATCAAAGAGCATTAAAAAAGCTCTTATGTGTTGTCGAATTTTTAATAGTTTCGGAAATATGGCCATCCTCAGGAATTTAATAGTAAACTGGCATTTTTAAAAGAACACCTTGTATATTTCATTACCATTAAATGAACATTTTAAAGAGCTTTAAGAAATACTACATTTGATATGTCTCTCTTTTATAGTTTTGGAAATATGGCCATTTAAATCTAAAAATAGTAGATATAATGTCTATTTATCTTCAACACTAATAAACAGTGGCGCCTTTGCCATTAGGCTGAGTAGGCTGAAGCCTAGGGCGGCGGATTTTGGGGGGCGGCAAATAAATGGAAGTGAGGCACTTTTTTTTTTTGCTCTTCAAAATTTTTTCATTATGAATAAAATTTTGTTGGGATTTTGAATTCTTTGTACCCACAATCGAAAGAAATGGAAGTAGTGAGGACCTTTTTTTTTTGCTCTTCTAAACTTTTTCAGACGGAAAAGATAAGGAAATGGGCGGCGAAAATAAAACAGCCTACGGGCAGCAAGGCTGGGGGCGGCGAAAATAAAATAGCCTACGGGCGGCAAGGCTGTAAGTGCGCCTCTGCTAATAAACTTAGTGCTTATAGCTTGGAACTGTAGAGGTAATGAAAATTTAACATAATTTTTAGATTTGGATGGCCATATTTTTAAAACTATAGAAGATAGACAAATCAAAGGTGATATTTTCTTAAAGCTCTTTAGAATGTCTGTCTAATGATGATGCAATATACGGGGTTCCTGAGGATCGCCATATTTCCGAAACTAATAAAAACTGGATAAAACGCATAAAGACTTTTTTTAAAGCTCTTTGATAGATCTCTTAAATAGGGACATAATTTACAGGTTGTTCCATTAACCGACTTCGTATCTTCTATAACAAGCAAAGTAGCTATAATGTCGACTTAAAAATGACCACCCTGTATAGTCCAACTAAACAGGCCCCCGAACTTCCCACTTTGTTTTTCTTTTATCCCTAGAGTTTTTAGAATGTGGAAATCTTCAAGTATTTAAGTTCCATGTCAACAAACTCTCTCTTACCTCCCACCCATGGTACGTTAGCATTTAGGCTTTAAACCTTGGTGGATTATTCAAATATATAAAAAATTGATGCTACAATGAACACGTAAAAATACTTACTTGATTTTCCCTTTTTAATTATGTGAATCACAAATGTCCTATCTTTTGAATCAATCCAGTAAAAGTCGTTCTGAAACATAATTCTCTAATATACATAAAACCTTCATTCTAATTATCATCAAACATTTTTATAAAGCCAATTTAGATGCATACGTAGACATTAACAACTCCATTCTCATTTTTTAAATCGATAGATTAAATCGACCTTTTTGCATTTAGTATATTATAACAGTGTAGAGCTTAAATGAAATAAAAATAAGAAAGTGTGCAGATTTCTAGTAGGTATAGTAAGATTCAACAAGGTATAAGTACATAAACCGTATTATTTAGGTACATTAAAACTCATTGATGAATATAAAAAAATTGTCCCACCGGTAGCTCAGTAAAAGAGTATTCGATATATAACCCACAAGGCCCAGTAATCTCCGTGATGGCACTACCGCGTTGTCTAAAAGACAAGATTGCAACAGTCAAGGGCTTCCGATAAAAATTATTTTATAATAGTCTAATCGTAAAATGAGTTCTAAGCGAGGCTGCCATACATGAACTGATCTCTTGGACACGCCCTAAAAATGTGTAAAAATAAATGTTTTTCTTTTACCAGTAAATTAATTTTACGACAGTAATGTCAAAGTCAGATCAACAGTCATTTAAAAAAAAAATCACATTTTCCCAAGTCGAGCTTAAGAGAACTGATCGATCATATCGCCAAAATGATCGTTCACTTCCCGAGTTGTTTTCCTTACAGTCGCGTGATGGGAGCAGTCTTTTGCGTTCTCATGAATACCTATTTAAGCTTTTCGAGAGAACTCCGCCCACTTTTCTCATGAATAACGACCCAGCCGCCTAAAAAGTTTTCCACATTTACGTCCACGTCCAAGGGATCAGTTCACGCCTGGCAGCTTCGTTAGTTGCTGGTTAGCTACTAACCGTGCATGTTGTTAATCTTGGCTTATTTTAGGAATACTATCATTAATTTTATTTTTGGTTTTTAAAAACATTTGTTTTTTTCCTCCTAAAATTAAAAATAGCACATTTACAGTACATGAATCATGAATCCAATGCAGCTCTGAATCTATGAAAATGGAGAAATAAGCATAAATAAATGTTTTAATATATTATGACAACGATAACTTTTTTTAAGACACCTATTGACTGACTATGTATTTTCCAATACTGTCATTAAAATGAGGTGTCCAAGTAAAAAATTTTATTTAGAGTTTCTTCTTGAACAGCACGTATAGAATTTTTTTGTGTTGGCTAAAGGTACTTCAGTGGATGGTCATTAGGGATTTATTGATAAAATTACATACAGGGTGA